>JBAIAC010000566.1:0-74315 GCA_037349315.1 Chelydra serpentina
GCTGTTGCTGACCCTGCCTCCTGTCCCTACAGGATAAGAAGTACACACTGACCATGGAGGACCTGATGCCGGCGCTTGCCGAGTACGGCATCAATGTGAAGAAGCCGCACTATTTCACCTAGTGCCTGAGCTGAGCCGGCAGGCCATGCCTTGGGCCTGGCCCCTTGTTGGCTGAATTCTCTGGTCTGTTATTAAACAGTTGATGTTGGCTGGTGGTTTGTGTGTGAGGGGCCATTTGCTGCCTCTGGCAGTGCCAATGCCCTGCCCTGGCCCAGGGTGCAGGGGCTAGTGTCAGTGGGACACCCATCAGGCTCTGCTCTGGGAATGGATATGCCATTCACTGGGCCGGGGCGGGGGTTGGCTGCTCCCGCAGGTGCTGTTTGTCAATGCAGGAGAGCTAACCTCATCCCCACACACTGGTTGCGGGGAGGGTAGTGGCTGGAGAACTCTCCTCTCTTGGGTTCTGTGTCTAACGCTTGCTGGGGTTTGGGGGCAGCAGGCAGGTGTTCAGCTGGGGGTGGCCCTGGGCTGGGAGGCGGGTGCACTTGACCTCCGGGTCCTACAGACGGTGCATCGGCCCCACAGGCCCAGTGGCTGAACTTTGGGGGCTCCCCATGCCCCGCTCTGAGGCCCTTCATTG
Organism: Chelydra serpentina; assembly: GCA_037349315.1. Lineage (NCBI taxonomy): Eukaryota > Metazoa > Chordata > Testudines > Chelydridae > Chelydra > Chelydra serpentina. The sequence goes on from JBAIAC010000566.1 coordinate 641, forward strand.
CTTGGTGCCGGGTATGTGGAATGAGGGGCTGGCCCCACCCCAGAGTGGGGAGCGGGGTGTGCATGGCTAGGTGCTCCCATGGCCCACAAGGGTAAGCAGTGCTCTAGAGCTCAGCTCCTCCTTAAAACTCCTGCAACTCCCTCTGAGCTCCCTGGCCTGTGATCCCTCCCCAGCGTGGGGACACTGAGCTAGGGGGCACCCCCAGCTCTGGGGGCCCCAGCTAGGAGAGCTGGAGGATTTGTGCTAGCCAAGGCCAGACAGGTCCATTGTGATCATCTAGCCCTGACCCCTCTCTACCAGGCCAGAGCCCTGCCCCCACGAACTCCTAGAGCTTCTCTTTGGGGACAGCGTTGTCGCTAGGTGAGTCACACAGGGCCAGTTTCATAACAAATGTTTATTTCAGATGCTGGCAGCTCTTCTGTGTGGCCTGGCTGGAAATGTCTTAAAAAGGTGAAGCACAAAGCCAGAACATCACTAGGTGGAGGCAGGCAAGTGAGGCCCTGTCCTGGGGGGAGGGCACTGGGACGGGGGTAATTTATACATAATATAAAGAGGGGTGGGGCGTCGTTCTGGGCCCGTGAGGAGCGGCATAAGGTGCTGGGTGGCTCCAAGGCCTGACCCCAGCCCTGTGGCTGGTAGAAGCCACCCTCACCCCTTAGCAGGTGCTGGCTCAGGCCAGGCCCCAGGGCTGTGGGGGAGGGTGGAGGTGGCTGCTGTGCACTGGGTCCCTGGGGAGCCTCAGGGTTGGTGGCTGGAGCAGGAAGCTTGCAGGGCGGCTCCAGGGGAGACAGCACCATATCCGTACCATGTGTCTGTGGCCGGCTCAGGTTGCGGGGTCTGGGAAAGCACCAGCACCCCTGCTGGGAAGGGCGGGGCACCCCCTAAAGGCACTTGGAGGGGGCAGCTAGGCAGCAGCAAGCAGCAGGGGGGTGGCCCCTATTTCTCCTGCATCTTCTCCAGGATGGGGACGATCATGTCGAATTTGGGCCGTTTCGCAGGGTCCTCATTCATACAGATCTTCATCAGCTTGCAGATGTGGGGGAGATGCCAGGCGGGATGGTCGGGCGCAGCCCCTCCAGTGCCACCTGGGGGCAAGCAGGATGAGAGCTGGGCACAGGCATGCACCAAGGCCCGACACCCCCGCTGGACCCTTCCAGCCTCCCCAGTGAACTGCGGGGGGTGGGTCCTGCCTTCCCACTCACCTTCATGCCGATCTCCATGTTGGACAGGTCTGCGAAAGGCACCTCGCGTGTCACCAGCTCCCACAGCAGCACCGCGAAGCTCCACATGTCGGCCGAGCGCCGGTTGATTTCCTCTGGCTTCTTCTGCAGCGCTGCGGGGAAGCCAGTGGGGAGCTATGAGCATGGTGGGGGGAGGGAGAGCGCACCCAGGACGGGCATCCAGCCACCAGGCCAGGAGGTAGCAACCCGCTGTCGTGATGGGGAGAGCCGTGGTAACACCCCCTGGTGCTTAGCACTCACCCTCGGGCGCCACCCAGGCTGGGGCATACATCCTGCCTGGGCACTGGAAGGAGAACTTCACGTCGGCCATACTGATCCGCGCGGTCTGTCCTCGTCAATCTGCGGGGAGAGAGGCGGTCAGCTGGCGGCCTGGCCCCAGAGCACTGAGCCGGGGTGGGCCCAGCGGCAGAGTCCCGTCCCCCTGCACTCACCATGATGCTGCGGCTGGTGAGATTGTGGCGTGGGATGAGGGGCTCCAGTGTGTGCAGGAAGGCCATGCCCCGGGCGATGTCCAGAGCAAACTTCACTGCTTGCATCTGATCCACCACAAAGTCTGCAGGGAGAAAGTGAGCATCAGCGCTGGGGGGTGGGATGTGGGGCTGGCGATGGAGGGACTAGGGGAGCGGGACACAGGGCCAGTCCCGGGGGAACGGATGGAGGGACGAGGGGAGCGGGACGCAGGGCCAGCGCCGGGGGAACGGATGGAGGGAGGAGGGGAGCGGGACGCAGGGCCAGCGCCGGGGAAACGGATGGAGGGACGAGGGGAGCGGGACGCAGGGCCAGCGCCGGGGGAACGGATGGAGGGACGAGGGGAGCGGGACGCAGGGCCAGAGCCGGGGGAACGGATGGAGGGACTAGGGGAGCGGGACGCAGGGCCAGCGCCGGGGGAACGGATGGAGGGACGAGGGGAGCGGGACGCAGGGCCAGAGCCGGGGGAACGGATGGAGGGACGAGGGGAGCGGGACGCAGGGCCAGCGCCGGGGGAACGGATGGAGGGACGAGGGGAGCGGGACGCAGGGCCAGCGCCGGGGGAACGGATGGAGGGACGAGGGGAGCGGGACGCAGGGCCAGCGCCGGGGGAACGGATGGAGGGACGAGGGGAGCGGGACGCAGGGCCAGCGCCGGGGGAACGGATGGAGGGACGAGGGGAGCGGGACGCAGGGCCAGAGCCGGGGGAACGGATGGAGGGACGAGGGGAGCGGGACGCAGGGCCAGTCCCGGGGGAACGGATGGAGGGACGAGGGGAGCGGGACGCAGGGCCAGTCCCGGGGGAACGGATGGAGGGACGAGGGGAGCGGGACGCAGGGCCAGCGCCGGGGGAACGGATGGAGGGACGAGGGGAGCGGGACGCAGGGCCAGCGCCGGGGGAACGGATGGAGGGACGAGGGGAGCGGGACGCAGGGCCAGCGCCGGGGAACGGATGGAGGGACGAGGGGAGCGGGACGCAGGGCCAGTCCCGGGGGAACGGATGGAGGGACGAGGGGAGCGGGACGCAGGGCCAGCGCCGGGGGAACGGATGGAGGGACGAGGGGAGCGGGACGCAGGGCCAGCGCCGGGGGAACGGATGGAGGGACGAGGGGAGCGGGACGCAGGGCCAGCGCCGGGGGAACGGATGGAGGGACGAGGGGAGCGGGACGCAGGGCCAGCGCCGGGGGAACGGATGGAGGGACGAGGGGAGCGGGACGCAGGGCCAGCGCCGGGGGAACGGATGGAGGACGAGGGAGCGGGGACGCAGGGCCAGCGCCGGGGAACGGATGGAGGGACGAGGGGAGCGGGACGCAGGGCCAGCGCCGGGGGAACGGATGGAGGGACGAGGGGAGCGGGACGCAGGGCCAGCGCCGGGGGAACGGATGGAGGGACGAGGGGAGCGGGACGCAGGGCCAGCGCCGGGGGAACGGATGGAGGGACGAGGGGAGCGGGACGCAGGGCCAGCGCCGGGGGAACGGATGGAGGGACGAGGGGAGCGGGACGCAGGGCCAGCGCCGGGGGAACGGATGGAGGGACGAGGGGAGCGGGACGCAGGGCCAGCGCCGGGGGAACGGATGGAGGGACGAGGGGAGCGGGACGCAGGGCCAGCGCCGGGGGAACGGATGGAGGGACGAGGGGAGCGGGACGCAGGGCCAGCGCCGGGGGAACGGATGGAGGGACGAGGGGAGCGGGACGCAGGGCCAGCGCCGGGGAACGGATGGAGGGACGAGGGGAGCGGGACGCAGGGCCAGCGCCGGGGGAACGGATGGAGGGACAGGGGAGCGGGGACGCAGGGCCAGCGCCGGGGGAACGGATGGAGGGACGAGGGGAGCGGGACGCAGGGCCAGCGCCGGGGGAACGGATGGAGGGACGAGGGGAGCGGGACGCAGGGCCAGCGCCGGGGGAACGGATGGAGGGACGAGGGGAGCGGGACGCAGGGCCAGCGCCGGGGGAACGGATGGAGGGACGAGGGGGGCGGGACGCAGGGCCAGCGCCGGGGGAACGGATGGAGGGACGAGGGGAGCGGGACGCAGGGCCAGCGCCGGGGGAACGGATGGGAGGGACGAGGGGAGCGGGACGCAGGGCCAGCGCCGGGGAACGGATGGAGGGACGAGGGGAGCGGGACGCAGGGCCAGCGCCGGGGGAACGGATGGAGGGACGAGGGGAGCGGGACGCAGGGCCAGCGCCGGGGGAACGGATGGAGGGACGAGGGGAGCGGGACGCAGGGCCAGCGCCGGGGAACGGATGGAGGGACGAGGGGAGCGGGACGCAGGGCCAGCGCCGGGGGAACGGATGGAGGGACGAGGGGAGCGGGACGCAGGGCCAGCGCCGGGGGAACGGATGGAGGGACGAGGGGAGCGGGACGCAGGGCCAGCGCCGGGGGAACGGATGGAGGGACGAGGGGGAGCGGGACGCAGGGCCAGCGCCGGGGGAACGGATGGAGGGACGAGGGGAGCGGGACGCAGGGCCAGCGCCGGGGGAACGGATGGAGGGACGAGGGGAGCGGGACGCAGGGCCAGCGCCGGGGGAACGGATGGAGGGACGAGGGGAGCGGGACGCAGGGCCAGCGCCGGGGGAACGGATGGAGGGACGAGGGGAGCGGGACGCAGGGCCAGCGCCGGGGGAACGGATGGAGGGACGAGGGGAGCGGGACGCAGGGCCAGCGCCGGGGAACGGATGGAGGGACGAGGGGAGCGGGACGCAGGGCCAGCGCCGGGGGAACGGATGGAGGGACGAGGGGAGCGGGACGCAGGGCCAGCGCCGGGGGAACGGATGGAGGGACGAGGGGAGCGGGACGCAGGGCCAGCGCCGGGGGAACGGATGGAGGGACGAGGGGAGCGGGACGCAGGGCCAGCGCCGGGGGAACGGATGGAGGGACGAGGGGAGCGGGACGCAGGGCCAGTCCCGGGGGAACGGATGGAGGGACGAGGGGAGCGGGACGCAGGGCCAGAGCCGGGGGAACGGATGGAGGGACGAGGGGAGCGGGACGCAGGGCCAGAGCCGGGGGAACGGATGGAGGGACGAGGGGGAGCGGGACGCAGGGCCAGCGCCGGGGGAACGGATGGAGGGACGAGGGGAGCGGGACGCAGGGCCAGCGCCGGGGGAACGGATGGAGGGACGAGGGGAGCGGGACGCAGGGCCAGCGCCGGGGGAACGGATGGAGGGACGAGGGGAGCGGGACGCAGGGCCAGCGCCGGGGGAACGGATGGAGGGACGAGGGGAGCGGGACGCAGGGCCAGAGCCGGGGGAACGGATGGAGGGACGAGGGGAGCGGGACGCAGGGCCAGAGCCGGGGGAACGGATGGAGGGACGAGGGGAGCGGGACGCAGGGCCAGCCCCGGGGGAACGGATGGAGGGACGAGGGGAGCGGGACGCAGGGCCAGCGCCGGGGGAACGGATGGAGGGACGAGGGGAGCGGGACGCAGGGCCAGCGCCGGGGGAACGGATGGAGGGACGAGGGGAGCGGGACGCAGGGCCAGCGCCGGGGGAACGGATGGAGGGACGAGGGGAGCGGGACGCAGGGCCAGCCCCGGGGGAACGGATGGAGGGACGAGGGGAGCGGGACGCAGGGCCAGCGCCGGGGGAACGGATGGAGGGACGAGGGGAGCGGGACGCAGGGCCAGCGCCGGGGGAACGGATGGAGGGACGAGGGGAGCGGGACGCAGGGCCAGCGCCGGGGGAACGGATGGAGGGACGAGGGGAGCGGGACGCAGGGCCAGCGCCGGGGGAACGGATGGAGGGACGAGGGAGCGGGACGCAGGGCCAGCGCCGGGGGAACGGATGGAGGGACGAGGGGAGCGGGACGCAGGGCCAGCGCCGGGGGAACGGATGGAGGGACGAGGGGAGCGGGACGCAGGGCCAGCGCCGGGGGAACGGATGGAGGGACGAGGGGAGCGGGACGCAGGGCCAGCGCCGGGGGAACGGATGGAGGGACGAGGGGAGCGGGACGCAGGGCCAGCGCCGGGGGAACGGATGGAGGGACGAGGGGAGCGGGACGCAGGGCCAGCGCCGGGGGAACGGATGGAGGGACGAGGGGAGCGGGACGCAGGGCCAGCGCCGGGGGAACGGATGGAGGGACGAGGGGAGCGGGACGCAGGGCCAGCGCCGGGGGAACGGATGGAGGGACGAGGGGAGCGGGACGCAGGGCCAGCGCCGGGGGAACGGATGGAGGGACGAGGGGAGCGGGACGCAGGGCCAGCGCCGGGGGAACGGATGGAGGGACGAGGGGAGCGGGACGCAGGGCCAGCGCCGGGGGAACGGATGGAGGGACGAGGGGAGCGGGACGCAGGGCCAGCGCCGGGGGAACGGATGGAGGGACGAGGGGAGCGGGACGCAGGGCCAGCGCCGGGGGAACGGATGGAGGGACGAGGGGAGGAGGCGGGACGCAGGGCCAGCGCCGGGGGAACGGATGGAGGGACGAGGGGAGCGGGACGCAGGGCCAGGACCCGGGGGGAACGGATGGAGGGACGAGGGGAGCGGGACGCAGGGCCAGAGCCGGGGGAACGGATGGAGGGACGAGGGGAGCGGGACGCAGGGCCAGTCCCGGGGGAACGGATGGAGGGACGAGGGGAGCGGGACGCAGGGCCAGTCCCGGGGAACGGATGGAGGGAGACGCAGGGCCAGTCCCGGGGAACGGATGGAGGGACGAGGGGAGCGGGACGCAGGGCCAGTCCCGGGGGGAACGGATGGAGGGACGAGGGGAGCGGGACGCAGGGGCCAGCGCCGGGGGACGGATGGAGGGACGAGGGGAGCGGGACGCAGGGCCAGCGCCGGGGGGACGGATGGAGGGACGAGGGGAGCGGGACGCAGGGCCAGCCCCGGGGGAACGGATGGAGGGACGAGGGGAGCGGGACGCAGGGCCAGCGCCGGGGGAACGGATGGAGGGACGAGGGGAGCGGGACGCAGGGCCAGCCGCCGGGGGAACGGATGGAGGGACGAGGGGAGCGGGACGCAGGGCCAGCGCCGGGGGGAACGGATGGAGGGACGAGGGGAGCGGGACGCAGGGCCAGCCCCGGGGGAACGGATGGAGGGACGAGGGGAGCGGGACGCAGGGCCAGAGCCGGGGGAACGGATGGAGGGACTATGGGAGCGGGACGCAGGGCCAGTCCCGGGGGAACGGATGGAGGACGAGGGGAGCGGGACGCAGGGCCAGCGCCGGGGGAACGGATGGAGGGACGAGGGGAGCGGGACGCAGGGCCAGCGCCGGGGAACGGATGGAGGGACGAGGGGAGCGGGACGCAGGGCCAGTCCCGGGGGAACGGATGGAGGGACGAGGGGAGCGGGACGCAGGGCCAGCGCCGGGGGAACGGATGGAGGGACGAGGGGAGCGGGACGCAGGGCCAGCGCCGGGGGAACGGATGGAGGGACGAGGGGAGCGGGACGCAGGGCCAGCGCCGGGGGAACGGATGGAGGGACGAGGGGACGGGACGCAGGGCCAGAGCCGGGGGAACGGATGGAGGGACGAGGGGAGCGGGACGCAGGGCCAGCCCCGGGGGAACGGATGGAGGGACGAGGGGAGCGGGACGCAGGGCCAGAGCCGGGGGAACGGATGGAGGGACGAGGGGAGCGGGACGCAGGCCAGCCCCGGGGGAACGGATGGAGGGACGAGGGGAGCGGGACGCAGGGCCAGCGCCGGGGGAACGGATGGAGGGACGAGGGGAGCGGGACGCAGGGCCAGCGCCGGGGGAACGGATGGAGGGACGAGGGGAGCGGGACGCAGGGCCAGCGCCGGGGGAACGGATGGAGGGACGAGGGGAGCGGGACGCAGGGCCAGCGCCGGGGGAACGGATGGAGGGACGAGGGGAGCGGGACGCAGGGCCAGCGCCGGGGGAACGGATGGAGGGACGAGGGGAGCGGGACGCAGGGCCAGCGCCGGGGGAACGGATGGAGGGACGAGGGGAGCGGGACGCAGGGCCAGCGCCGGGGGAACGGATGGAGGGACGAGGGGAGCGGGACGCAGGGCCAGCGCCGGGGGAACGGATGGAGGGACGAGGGGAGCGGGACGCAGGGCCAGCGCCGGGGGAACGGATGGAGGGACGAGGGGAGCGGGACGCAGGGCCAGCGCCGGGGGAACGGATGGAGGGACGAGGGGAGCGGGACGCAGGGCCAGCGCCGGGGGAACGGATGGAGGGACGAGGGGAGCGGGACGCAGGGCCAGCGCCGGGGGAACGGATGGAGGGACGAGGGGAGCGGGACGCAGGGCCAGCGCCGGGGGAACGGATGGAGGGACGAGGGGAGCGGGACGCAGGGCCAGCGCCGGGGGAACGGATGGAGGGACGAGGGGAGCGGGACGCAGGGCCAGCGCCGGGGGAACGGATGGAGGGACGAGGGGAGCGGGACGCAGGGCCAGCGCCGGGGGGAACGGATGGAGGGACGAGGGGAGCGGGACGCAGGGCCAGCGCCGGGGGGAACGGATGGAGGGACGAGGGGAGCGGGACGCAGGGCCAGCGCCGGGGGAACGGATGGAGGGACGAGGGGAGCGGGACGCAGGGCCAGCGCCGGGGGAACGGATGGAGGGACGAGGGGAGCGGGACGCAGGGCCAGCGCCGGGGGAACGGATGGAGGGACGAGGGGAGCGGGACGCAGGGCCAGCGCCGGGGGAACGGATGGAGGGACGAGGGGAGCGGGACGCAGGGCCAGCGCCGGGGGAACGGATGGAGGGACGAGGGGAGCGGGACGCAGGGCCAGCGCCGGGGGAACGGATGGAGGGACGAGGGGAGCGGGACGCAGGGCCAGCGCCGGGGGAACGGATGGAGGGACGAGGGAGCGGGACGCAGGGCCAGCGCCGGGGGAACGGATGGAGGGACGAGGGGAGCGGGACGCAGGGCCAGCGCCGGGGGAACGGATGGAGGGACGAGGGGAGCGGGACGCAGGGCCAGTCCCGGGGGAACGGATGGAGGGACTAGGGGAGCGGGACGCAGGGCCAGCGCCGGGGGAACGGATGGAGGGACGAGGGGAGCGGGACGCAGGGCCAGCGCCAGGGGAACGGATGGAGGGACGAGGGGAGCGGGACACAGGGCCAGAGCCGGGGGAACGGATGGAGGGACGAGGGGAGCGGGACGCAGGGCCAGAGCCGGGGGAACGGATGGAGGGACGAGGGGAGCGGGACACAGGGCCAGTCCCGGGGGAACGGATGGAGGGACGAGGGGAGCGGGACGCAGGGCCAGTCCCGGGGGAACGGATGGAGGGACGAGGGGAGCGGGACGCAGGGCCAGTCCCGGGGGAACGGATGGAGGGACGAGGGGAGCGGGACGCAGGGCCAGTCCCGGGGGAACGGATGGAGGGACGAGGGGAGCGGGACACAGGGCCAGCGCCGGGGGACGGATGGAGGGACGAGGGGAGCGGGACGCAGGGCCAGCCCCGGGGGAACGGATGGAGGGACGAGGGGAGCGGGACGCAGGGCCAGCCCCGGGGGAACGGATGGAGGGACGAGGGGAGCGGGACGCAGGGCCAGCGCCGGGGGAACGGATGGAGGGACGAGGGGAGCGGGACGCAGGGCCAGCGCCGGGGGAACGGATGGAGGGACGAGGGGAGCGGGACGCAGGGCCAGAGCCGGGGGAACGGATGGAGGGACTATGGGAGCGGGACGCAGGGCCAGTCCCGGGGGAACGGATGGAGGGACTAGGGGAGCGGGACGCAGGGCCAGAGCCGGGGGAACGGATGGAGGGACGAGGGGAGCGGGACGCAGGGCCAGTCCCGGGGGAACGGATGGAGGGACGAGGGGAGCGGGACGCAGGGCCAGCGCCGGGGGAACGGATGGAGGGACGAGGGGAGCGGGACGCAGGGCCAGCGCCGGGGGAACGGATGGAGGGACGAGGGGAGCGGGACGCAGGGCCAGAGCCGGGGGAACGGATGGAGGGACGAGGGGAGCGGGACGCAGGGCCAGCGCCGGGGGAACGGATGGAGGGACGAGGGAGCGGGACGCAGGGCCAGAGCCGGGGGAACGGATGGAGGGACTATGGGAGCGGGACGCAGGGCCAGTCCCGGGGGAACGGATGGAGGGACTAGGGGAGCGGGACGCAGGGCCAGAGCCGGGGGAACGGATGGAGGGACGAGGGGAGCGGGACGCAGGGCCAGTCCCGGGGGAACGGATGGAGGGACGAGGGGAGCGGGACGCAGGGCCAGTCCCGGGGGAACGGATGGAGGGACGAGGGGAGCGGGACGCAGGGCCAGTCCCGGGGGAACGGATGGAGGGACGAGGGGAGCGGGACGCAGGGCCAGTCCCGGGGGAACGGATGGAGGGACGAGGGGAGCGGGACGCAGGGCCAGCGCCGGGGGAACGGATGGAGGGACGAGGGGAGCGGGACACAGGGCCAGCGCCGGGGGACGGATGGAGGGACGAGGGGAGCGGGACGCAGGGCCAGCGCCGGGGAACGGATGGAGGGACGAGGGGGAGCGGGACGCAGGGCCAGCCCCGGGGGAACGGATGGAGGGACGAGGGGAGCGGGACACAGGGCCAGTCCCGGGGGAACGGATGGAGGGACGAGGGGAGCGGGACACAGGGCCAGTCCCGGGGGAACGGATGGAGGGACGAGGGGAGCGGGACGCAGGGCCAGCGCCGGGGGACGGATGGAGGGACGAGGGGAGCGGGACGCAGGGCCAGCGCCGGGGGAACGGATGGAGGGACGAGGGGAGCGGGACGCAGGGCCAGAGCCGGGGGAACGGATGGAGGGACGAGGGGAGCGGGACGCAGGGCCAGCGCCGGGGAACGGATGGAGGGACGAGGGGAGCGGGACGCAGGGCCAGCCCCGGGGGAACGGATGGAGGGACTAGGGGAGCGGGACGCAGGGCCAGTCCCGGGGGAACGGATGGAGGGACGAGGGGAGCGGGACGCAGGGCCAGAGCCGGGGGAACGGATGGAGGGACGAGGGGAGCGGGACGCAGGGCCAGCGCCGGGGAACGGATGGAGGGACGAGGGGAGCGGGACGCAGGGCCAGTCCCGGGGGAACGGATGGAGGGACTAGGGGAGCGGGACGCAGGGCCAGTCCCGGGGGAACGGATGGAGGGACGAGGGGAGCGGGACGCAGGGCCAGAGCCGGGGGAACGGATGGAGGGACGAGGGGAGCGGGACGCAGGGCCAGCGCCGGGGAACGGATGGAGGGACGAGGGGAGCGGGACGCAGGGCCAGCCCCGGGGGAACGGATGGAGGGACGAGGGGAGCGGGACGCAGGGCCAGAGCCGGGGGAACGGATGGAGGGACGAGGGGAGCGGGACGCAGGGCCAGCGCCGGGGGAACGGATGGAGGGACGAGGGGAGCGGGACGCAGGGCCAGAGCCGGGGGAACGGATGGAGGGACTATGGGAGCGGGACGCAGGGCCAGTCCCGGGGGAACGGATGGAGGGACTAGGGGAGCGGGACGCAGGGCCAGTCCCGGGGGAACGGATGGAGGGACGAGGGGAGCGGGACGCAGGGCCAGTCCCGGGGGAACGGATGGAGGGACGAGGGGAGCGGGACACAGGGCCAGAGCCGGGGGAACGGATGGAGGGACGAGGGGAGCGGGACGCAGGGCCAGTCCCGGGGGAACGGATGGAGGGACGAGGGGAGCGGGACGCAGGGCCAGTCCCGGGGGAACGGATGGAGGGACGAGGGGAGCGGGACACAGGGCCAGTCCCGGGGGAACGGATGGAGGGACGAGGGGAGCGGGACACAGGGCCAGTCCCGGGGGAACGGATGGAGGGACGAGGGGAGCGGGACACAGGGCCAGCGCCGGGGGACGGATGGAGGGACGAGGGGAGCGGGACGCAGGGCCAGCGCCGGGGAACGGATGGAGGGACGAGGGGAGCGGGACGCAGGGCCAGCCCCGGGGGAACGGATGGAGGGACGAGGGGAGCGGGACACAGGGCCAGTCCCGGGGGAACGGATGGAGGGACGAGGGGAGCGGGACACAGGGCCAGTCCCGGGGGAACGGATGGAGGGACGAGGGGAGCGGGACGCAGGGCCAGCCCCGGGGGAACGGATGGAGGGACGAGGGGAGCGGGACGCAGGGCCAGCGCCGGGGGACGGATGGAGGGACGAGGGGAGCGGGACGCAGGGCCAGCGCCGGGGAACGGATGGAGGGACGAGGGGAGCGGGACGCAGGGCCAGCCCCGGGGGAACGGATGGAGGGACGAGGGGAGCGGGACGCAGGGCCAGTCCCGGGGGAACGGATGGAGGGACGAGGGGAGCGGGACGCAGGGCCAGCGCCGGGGGACGGATGGAGGGACGAGGGGAGCGGGACGCAGGGCCAGCGCCGGGGAACGGATGGAGGGACGAGGGGAGCGGGACGCAGGGCCAGCCCCGGGGGAACGGATGGAGGGACGAGGGGAGCGGGACGAAGGGCCAGCGCCGGGGGAACGGATGGAGGGACGAGGGGAGCGGGACGCAGGGCCAGCGCCGGGGGAACGGATGGAGGGACGAGGGGAGCGGGACGCAGGGCCAGCGCCGGGGGAACGGATGGAGGGACGAGGGGAGCGGGACGCAGGGCCAGTCCCGGGGGAACGGATGGAGGGACGAGGGGAGCGGGACGCAGGGCCAGCGCCGGGGGACGGATGGAGGGACGAGGGGAGCGGGACGCAGGGCCAGCGCCGGGGAACGGATGGAGGGACGAGGGGAGCGGGACGCAGGGCCAGCCCCGGGGGAACGGATGGAGGGACGAGGGGAGCGGGACGCAGGGCCAGCGCCAGGGGAACGGATGGAGGGACTAGGGGAGCGGGACACAGGGCCAGCGCCAGGGGAACGGATGGAGGGACGAGGGGAGCGGGACGCAGGGCCAGCGCCGGGGGAACGGATGGAGGGACGAGGGGAGCGGGACGCAGGGCCAGCGCCGGGGGAACGGATGGAGGGACGAGGGGAGCGGGACGCAGGGCCAGCGCCGGGGGAACGGATGGAGGGACGAGGGGAGCGGGACGCAGGGCCAGCGCCGGGGGAACGGATGGAGGGACGAGGGGAGCGGGACGCAGGGCCAGAGCCGGGGGAACGGATGGAGGGACTATGGGAGCGGGACGCAGGGCCAGTCCCGGGGGAACGGATGGAGGGACTAGGGGAGCGGGACGCAGGGCCAGAGCCGGGGGAACGGATGGAGGGACGAGGGGAGCGGGACGCAGGGCCAGTCCCGGGGGAACGGATGGAGGGACGAGGGGAGCGGGACGCAGGGCCAGTCCCGGGGGAACGGATGGAGGGACGAGGGGAGCGGGACGCAGGGCCAGTCCCGGGGGAACGGATGGAGGGACGAGGGGAGCGGGACACAGGGCCAGCGCCGGGGGACGGATGGAGGGACGAGGGGAGCGGGACGCAGGGCCAGCGCCGGGGAACGGATGGAGGGACGAGGGGAGCGGGACACAGGGCCAGTCCCGGGGGAACGGATGGAGGGACGAGGGGAGCGGGACGCAGGGCCAGCGCCGGGGGAACGGATGGAGGGACGAGGGGAGCGGGACGCAGGGCCAGCGCCGGGGGAACGGATGGAGGGACGAGGGGAGCGGGACGCAGGGCCAGAGCCGGGGGAACGGATGGAGGGACTAGGGGAGCGGGACACAGGGCCAGAGCCGGGGGAACGGATGGAGGGACTAGGGGAGCGGGACGCAGGGCCAGTCCCGGGGGAACGGATGGAGGGACGAGGGGAGCGGGACGCAGGGCCAGAGCCGGGGGAACGGATGGAGGGACGAGGGGAGCGGGACGCAGGGCCAGCGCCGGGGGAACGGATGGAGGGACGAGGGGAGCGGGACGCAGGGCCAGCGCCGGGGGAACGGATGGAGGGACGAGGGGAGCGGGACGCAGGGCCAGTCCCGGGGGAACGGATGGAGGGACGAGGGGAGCGGGACACAGGGCCAGTCCCGGGGGAACGGATGGAGGGACGAGGGGAGCGGGACACAGGGCCAGTCCCGGGGGAACGGATGGAGGGACGAGGGGAGCGGGACACAGGGCCAGCGCCGGGGAACGGATGGAGGGACAAGGGGAGCGGGACACAGGGCCAGCGCCGGGGAACGGATGGAGGGACAAGGGGAGCGGGACACAGGGCCAGCGCCGGGGGAACGGATGGAGGGACGAGGGGAGCGGGACGCAGGGCCAGTCCCGGGGGAACGGATGGAGGGACGAGGGGAGCGGGACACAGGGCCAGCGCCGGGGGAACGGATGGAGGGACGAGGGGAGCGGGACGCAGGGCCAGCGCCGGGGGAACGGATGGAGGGACGAGGGGAGCGGGACGCAGGGCCAGCGCCGGGGGAACGGATGGAGGGACGAGGGGAGCGGGACGCAGGGCCAGTCCCGGGGGAACGGATGGAGGGACGAGGGGAGCGGGACGCAGGGCCAGTCCCGGGGGAACGGATGGAGGGACGAGGGGAGCGGGACACAGGGCCAGTCCCGGGGGAACGGATGGAGGGACAAGGGGAGCGGGACACAGGGCCAGCGCCGGGGAACGGATGGAGGGACAAGGGGAGCGGGACACAGGGCCAGCGCCAGGGGAACGGATGGAGGGACGAGGGGAGCGGGATGCAGATGCCAGTGTTGGTGGAGACGGATAGAGGAATGAGGGGAGCGGGACACGGGGCTGCCGCTGGGGGAACAGACGGACGAGCGGGGTGGGGGGTGGTGGATGTGGGACTGAGGCTGGCGCTGGAGGAGGTGGCGAATAGTACGCGGGTGGGGTGGGGGGTGTCTGAGCTGTGTGTGTAGAACATGAGGTGAGGGGCACCAGAGGCTGGGACTGGATAAGGCAATTATGGGATGGGAACACCCCCCTCCCCTCCCCCGAGTGCTGAGGGCCAGGTAGGATAGGTCCTGGGGTGAATTCTGGGCCAGTTCTAGTACCAGAGGTGTCCCACCCAGGTACAGAGATACCCCCGCCCAGCAGCGGTTTTCCTTGGCCTAGGAGCGCGTGGCACTTCCTCTCCCCGCATCCCCTGCCCTGACACTCACTTGTCCCCTCGTGTAGGACGTTGTAGAGGGAGCCGTAGGGCATCCAGTGCGTGATGATGATGGGGTGCGGGGCGGGGGGTGACTGGCAGGCCCCCAGCACTGGCAGAACATTGGGGTGCGAGAAGATCCTGGAAGAGAGAGGAGTGTGAGAACAGGGCTCCACGCCCCTGCCAGCCCCAGGCTCCCCAGCACTTACCGGAGCTTGGGATGCTCCTCGTTGAAGTCTCGGCTTTTCCGCGTTGTCCAGTCCCGAATTTTCATCACTTTGATAACGATGTCATTGCCCTGCCAGCGCCCCTTCCACAGCTGCAGGGAGACAGAAGAGTCAGCTGGGGTGGGGGATGGGGAGTGCGGGGAGGCGGGGGGGGAAGAGCAGGGATGGGACAGGGTCGGGTGGGAGAGCCGGGACTGGGGCAAGGTGGGGGATGGGGGGAACTAGGGGCAGAGAAGGGATGGGACAGGGTCAGCTGGGATGTCAATCAGGGAGAGCAGGGATGGGATGGTCGGCCGGCCGGCCGGGGTTAGCTGAGGACTAAGAGTGAGGACAGGCTGGGGTGAGCTGGGGGACAGCAGACGGGGGTAGTTGGGGACTAAGGGCAAGGAAGTGTGTCAGGGTTAGCCAGGGGGATCCGGGCTCAGGACAGGTAGGTACTTACATGCCCCCCATTCGTTAATGGATTCTTCTCTCCCCCCACCCCTCCCCGCCAGGGAGGCAGGAAAGAGCTCCCACCCCATGGTCCAGAGGAGAGCCGGGCAACAAGATGCTGAGGGCTGGTCCCAGGCCCCACAGCATCTGTGCTGCAGCAGGGACCTGCGCTGGGAGCAGCCCCACTGCGGGGCTGGCCCCACCCCCCGGCCAGGCCCCCTGCTGTGGCTGCCTGGAGAGTCTCCTACCCCCCGTCCCCCCCGGGGGCCGCCGCCCCCGCCCACCTCTCCTGACTGGTTCTCGTTGAGTTTGTGGCCCAGGCTCAGCTGCTTGAAGTCTATGCCAGCCAGTTTGTTCAGGGTCCCGTTTCCTGCCATGAGAAAGGGAGACACTGTCACACCCCAGGGACCCCGGCATGCACCCCTCCCCCTGCCATTCTCTGTGCCAGGAAGAGTGCGGGGGGAGGAGCTGGGGGGGCCCCTTTGGGCACCGAGGGATCCCCACAATATGAATCAGCTGCCTGCACTCAGTCTCCCCACCCTGGGGCTCCCTCCCCATGGAGAGACTTTGCCCTCCTCCCCCCTACACAAACCCACTGGAGGTGCCCCAAGCTGCCTCCTGGGAGCCACCCACACGTTCCTCCCCCCTCCCAGCCAGGGCCCAGGTCCTTACGGGGCCGGGTGCGGGTGGTGCCCTTCCAGAAGGTGTCCTTGTAGGGGATCTTGGTCAGGCTCTGGCCCAGCTTCTCTGCACGTTCTGGGGAGATGGAGACATTGAGCGCTGGGGAGGGGCAGGCCAGAGCAGCCAGAACTGAACCTGAGGGCTCTTGTGACCCGTGGGCCAGTAATTTCTGCCTGCTGGGGAACTAACTTCAGCAAATCGGTCAAGCAGTTTTCAGACAGACTGTTAAACCAGATGCAAGAGCAGCATCCAGTCTGCACTGGGCCGGCCAAAGAGGACCGTGAGGTGCACTTAACATGTGGGAATGAAGCTCCTATGTCAGGTCTGGCCGCACAGAGGTGGGTTTAACTGGTGAACGAAATAACGAGCTGAACTATGCTGGCCCTTTGCCATCTCCGTTTGGGGTACGGAAAAATTCTCAGCTCCTCGTTCCTGCCCCCAGGCCGGGAGGTGCAGGCCAGCCCGCAGGGATCATTGGGACAGGGGGAACAGAGGTTGGGGGTGCAGGGCAGGATGGGGGTTGCAGGGGTGGGGGGCAGGCCAGCCTGCAGGGTCTCTCTGAGGCAGGCCAGCCCGCAGGTCTCATTCGAAGCACTTTGTGCTTCACCTGCGAGTCCTGAAAGTGACCATGACATGCAGCCCCAGCCCTCACTGGACATCTCGGATTGTCAGAGGCATATAAGAGTCCTTCTGTCTCCCTCCCTTGTGTTACTTTCTGCCCCCCTCTTCCTTCCCCCATCCCCTCTCTCGTTTTTCACTGAATCCTGCCACCGTGGAGCGCTTCCGGCAGATAAGCTCCCGCCGAAATGCCACCGTGGAGCGCTTCCGGCAGATAAGCTCCCGCCGAAATGCCACCGTGGAGCGCTTCCGGCAGATAAGCTCCCGCCGAAATGCCACCGTGGAGCGCTTCCGGCAGAAAAGCTCCCGCCGAAATGCCACCGTGGAGCGCTTCCGGCAGAAAAGCTCCCGCCGAAATGCCACCGTGGAGCGCTTCCGGCAGAAAAGCTCCCGTCGAAATGCCACCGTGGAGCGCTTCCGGCAGATAAGCTCCCGCCGAAATGCCACCGTGGAGCGCTTCCGGCAGATAAGCTCCCGTCGAAATGCCACCGTGGAGCGCTTCCGGCAGATAAGCTCCCGCCGAAATGCCACCGTGGAGCGCTTCCGGCAGATAAGCTCCCGTCGAAATGCCACCGTGGAGCGCTTCCGGCAGAAAAGCTCCCGCCGAAATGCCACCGTGGAGCGCTTCCGGCAGATAAGCTCCCGCCGAAATGCCACCGTGGAGCGCTTCCGGCAGATAAGCTCCCGTCGAAATGCCACCGTGGAGCGCTTCCGGCAGATAAGCTCCCGCCGAAATGCCACCGTGGAGCGCTTCCGGCAGATAAGCTCCCGTCGAAATGCCACCGTGGAGCGCTTCCGGCAGAAAAGCTCCCGCCGAAATGCCACCGTGGAGCGCTTCCGGCAGATAAGCTCCCGCCGAAATGCCACCGTGGAGCGCTTCCGGCAGAAAAGCTCCCGTCGAAATGCCACCGTGGAGCGCTTCCGGCAGATAAGCTCCCGCCGAAATGCCACCGTGGAGCGCTTCCGGCAGATAAGCTCCCGTCGAAATGTCACCGTGGAGCGCTTCCGGCAGAAAAGCTCCCGTCGAAATGCCACCGTGGAGCGCTTCCAGCGGAGAACTGTCGCCACCGAAATGCCACTGAGAAGCGTCACTGCCCGCCACACTCTGATGAGGGGATCAATTTGCTCTTGGCCACAGAAAGGTTGGGGACCACTGTGCTAGGGAGAACAAAGCCCTGAGCCTGGGTACTGTTCCCAGGTCGAACCATGAAAGAGTTTCACACCTTTAACTCTTGGCGAGCAATACAACAGAGCCCTGCGGTAGCAATAGAGCTGAGGGAGCTTGGCAGGACAAGGGTGGGGGATGGCAGGATCAGGAACGAGGGGGGAGGTTGGAGCCAAGATAGTTGGGGGGGGGGGGTAACTTGGTGGTGTGGTTGGGGCAAATGGATTGGGGGGTGGGGATCATTGGGACAGGGAGAGCAGCGGTTGGGGGTACAGGGCAAGGTGGGAGTCACCAGGGGGTTAGGGTGCAGGGCAGGATGGGGGGTCACCAGGGCAAGGGGTGAAGGTGCAGGGCAGGATGGGGGGTCACCAGGGGCAGCAGGGGCAGGGTGGGTGCAAAGCAGGATGGGGGGTTGTGAGGGGGTGGTGGTGCAGGGCGGGATGGGGGGCCACCAGGGGCAAGGTGGGATGGGGGGGTCAACCAGGGCAGGGGGTGCAGAGGAAGGGTGGGTGCAGGGCAGGATGGGGAGTTGTGAGGGGGTGGGGGTGCAGGGCGGGATGGGGGGTTGCCAAGGTGGGGTGTGCAGGGCAGGATGGGGAGGTCACCAGGGGGTGGGGGTGCAGGGTGGGATGGGGGGTTGTGAGAGGGTGGGGGTGCAGGGGCAGGGTGGGTGCAGGGCAGGATGTGGGGCTGTGAGGGGAGTTGCCAAGGTGGGGTTGCAGGGCAGGATGGGGAGGTCAGCAGGGGGTGGGGGTGCAGGGCGGGATGGGGGAGGTCAGCAGGGGGTGGGGGTGCAGGGTGGGATGGGGGGTCACCAGGGGGTGGGGGTGCAGGGTGGGATGGGGGGTCGCCAGGGGGTGGGGGTGCAGGGCGGGATGGGGGAGGTCGGCAGGGGGTGGGGGTGCAGGGCGGGATGGGGGAGGTCACCAGGGGGTGGGGGTGCAGGGCGGGATGGGCACTCGCCAGGGGCGGGGATCTCCTACCTTTCAGCAGTTCGCGCAGTGGTACCTTGGCTTTGTCCACAGGCATCTCACCATATTTGCTGGAGATGCTGACAAGGGCCCCGCTGCTCACCAGGTCCTGGGGGGGGTGGGCGGGGACAGGGTGAGAACCCAGTGCCCAGCCCCCACTCCCACCAACCCCTATCTTCTGCCCTCCCCGCCGCCCAGTCCCCCCATCCCACCCTGCCCGTGGGGCCCTGCTCACCTCGGCCACCTGGTCATGCCCCCAGAAGCAGGCGTAGTGCAGCGGCGTGTTCCCATGCTCGTTCACTGCATTGATGTCTGCCTTGAACTGGATCAGCTGGGAGGGAAGAGACAGCAGCCTCAGCTGGGGGTGGGGGGGGGGGGGAACTGTGGGGACACCCCCCCAGACACCCCAGCACCAGCCTCTTCACACTGGGGGAAAGGGCAGGGGGATGGCTGGGGGGAGGGGAACTATCCCTATAGGGGGTGCTAGCTCTGGGGAGCCCCAGCATTGAGGCGGGGGGGGGGCTGGCTGGGGGGCTCGGCAGGGGGAGCCCCCCCACAGAGGCGGGGGGCTGGCTGGGGGGCTCGGCAGGGGGAGCCCCCCCACAGAGGCGGGGGGCTGGCTGGGGGGCTCGGCAGGGGGAGCCCCCGCACAGAGGCGGGGGGCTGGCTGGGGGGCTCGGCAGGGGGATCCCCCGCACAGAGGCGGGTGGCTGGGGGGCTCGGCAGGGGGAGCCCCCGCACAGAGGCGGGGGGCTGGCTGGGGGGCTCGGCAGGGGGAGCCCCCGCACAGAGGCGGGGGGCTGGCTGGGGGGCTCGGCAGGGGGAGCCCCCACACAGAGGCGGGGGGCTGGCTGGCGGGCTCGGCAGGGGGAGCCCCCGCACAGAGGCGGGGGGCTGGCTGGGGGGCTCGGCAGGGGGAGCCCCCGCACAGAGGCGGGGGGCTGGCTGGGGGGCTCGGCAGGGGGAGCCCCCGCACAGAGGCGGGGGGCTGGCTGGGGGGCTCGGCAGGGGGAGCCCCCGCACAGAGGCTGGGTGCTGGCTGGGGGGCTCGGCAGGGGGAGCCCCCGCACAGAGGCTGGGGGGCTGGCTGGGGGGCTCGGCAGGGGGAGCCCCCGCACAGAGGCTGGGGGGCTGGCTGGGGGGCTCGGCAGGGGGAGCCCCCGCACAGAGGCTGGGGGGCTGGCTGGGGGGCTCGGCAGGGGGAGCCCCCGCACAGAGGCGGGGGGCTGGCTGGGGGGCTCGGCGGCGGGGGGCAGCCCCACCCAGTACCTTCTGCACAATGTCCCGGTGCCCGTGGCTGGCCGCCAGATGCAGCGGGGTGTCGTCGCCGCGGTTCATGACGTTGATGCGGGCGCCCCGCATGATGAGCATGTCCACCACGGTGGAGCGGCCCTCACGGCAGGCCCAGTGCAGGGGGCTGAACCCATGGTCGTCCCTGGGGAGAAGGGGTGAGTTCTGGGGGGGCAGGGCTAGCACCATGCCCCAGCGGCCCCTCCCCTGCCTGGGCTGGCTCAGGGACCCCCAAGGCGCGTGGGTCGCTGGGAGCAGCAGCTGGCCTTAACCCCATGCCTGTGGGGCTGGGCTGGGGGGCAAGAAGCAGCCAGCGAGGGAGGGGTCACAGGCCAAGGGGGATGGGCAGGGTAACAAGTCAGTATCGGGGGAATCAGGCTGCGTTTGGGGAACCCCAAGCCCTGGCAATGGGCTGTGGGAAGTGAGGGGTCGGGGGGGGGGGCTGTCTCCAGTGCTCTCCCGACCCCCATGCACAGGGGGATCCGGCGGCTCTGGCCCAGTCCCAGCTGCTCCCGGCTGAGTCCCTGGCCTGGAATCCCCCCACCCCTGCCTAGTAAGGGAGGCTGAGAGAGGCCGGGCCTTAAAAGGAGATTCCATTCTGGCAGGGCGGGGAGCTCTCCTGCCGAGCTCAGCCCCGTCCCCAGCCCCGGGGAGTGCGTCCTCCACCCAGCCGGGCCCCACAGCCCCAGGGATTCACAGCACCAGGAAGTCTCCCCCCAACAACCCAGCCCCACAGCCCTGGGGAGCACCCCCCTCCATCCAGTCCAGCCCCAGAGAGTTCCCTCTCTCCACCCCACCCAGCCCCAGGGAGCCCCTCCCCAACCAGTCCAGCCCCACAGCCACAGGGAGGCCCCCCCCCCCCAACCCAGTCCAGCCCCACAGCTCCAGGGAGCACGTGCCCCACCCCACCCCGCCATCTGGGAGAGTGCCCGCCCCCCGTGGACACAGCACTGGCGACCCATCCACACTCCACAACCTCCCCTGCGGCTCCCCATTCCCCCCCCCAAAGCCAACCCCTGCTCAGGGCCCTGCCCCAATACCCCTCCTGCCCGTGTGCCCGGACTAGAACAGACCCCGAGGCCCTGCCCTGATAACGCCCCCCCGCCCCCCCGCCCCCAGCACAGTGACAGCTACGCACAAGGGGTGGGAGCATGGGGGACAGAACTGCTCCAGAGGCCAGACCCAGGGTATGCAGCTCCCTGCCCAGAGACCCAGCACAGCCCCTCAGGAGCCCCTGGGGCTGACCCAGTGCCTGGCTGGGGACTCCTCCCAACCCTCCCGGGGCTGGACATGAGCCAAAGGGGGGCGGGGGAGGCAGAGCTCGGGGAGAACTAGTGTCTGTCCCTAGGCCCCTTCACTCAGCCCTGGGCTGGCGCCTGCCCTGCCAGCCCCCCGGCGGCCAGCCCCCCGGCGGCCAGCCCCCCGGCGGCCAGCCCCCCGGCGGCCAGCCCGGGGCCCTTCCATGCAAGGGGACCGAGTCCCGGGGCAGAGCGACAGAACTGAACCTGCCCCACTTGGCTCAGCAGTGGCTGCTGAGGGGCTGAGCCCTGGGCGTGGGGAGGCTCAGACGGAGGCTCGGGGCAGTGGGATGGATGCGGGGGGGGCGCCGGGCAGAGCTCTGGTGATGGGGTGGGGCTGGCTCGGGGGCACCGAGAGGCTCCCCGCAGGATTCGCGGCACCAGCAGCTCCGTCCCTACACGCTGAGCAGCCCACTGTGCTCCTGGGGCGGGCAACGCTGCCGGGACGCAGGCGGGGAGCCCACTGCCCCCACTGCCCGGCCCAGGAGCCATCGCTCCGGCTTGGGCACCAGAACAGCCGATTCCCTCGGGCCCCAGCCCCTGGGGGCCGCGCAGCGCCAGAGAAACGGCTCTGCCCAGGCCTGGGGGCCAGGAGCCAGCGGCTCCTCCTGCGGCCCCAGCTGAAGGCATGAGCTGGAGCCCCGTGCCTTAGCCATGTCGTAACTTCCTGCTCCCGCGGAGCTGAATTCCTCCCTCCCCACGGGGCCCAGAGCTGGAGGGGGGCAGGCTGCCGAGCCGCTGGGTCACTGACACCCCCGCAGGGTGCCCTCGGCCACCGCCCCTCCCCCGCAGGGTGCCCACCGCCCCTCCCCCGCAGGGTGCCCTCGCCCACCGCCCCTCCCCCGCAGGGTGCCCACCGCCCCTCCCCCGCAGGGTGCCCACTGCCCCTCCCCCGCAGGGTGCCCTCGCCCACCGCCCCTCCCCGCAGGGTGCCCTCGTCCCTCCCCCGCAGGGTTCCCACCGCCCCTCCCCCGCAGGGTGCCCACCGCCCCTCCCCCGCAGGGTGCCCTCGGCCACCGCCCCTCCCCCGTAGGGTGCCCACCGCCCCTCCCCCGCAGGGTGCCCACCGCCCCTCCCCCGCAGGGTGCCCTCGCCCACCGCCCCTCCCCCGCAGGGTGCCCACCGCCCCTCCCCCGCAGGGTGCCCTCCGCCCCTCCCCCGCAGGGTGCCCTCGCCCACCGCCCCTCCCCCGCAGGGTGCCCTCGCCCACCGCCCCTCCCCCGCAGGGTGCCCACCGCCCCTCCCCCGCAGGGTGCCCTCGCCCACCGCCCCTCCCCCGCAGGGTGCCCTCACCCACTGCCCCTCCCCCGCAGGGTGCCCTCGCCCACCGCCCCTCCCCCGCAGGGTGCCCTCGCCCACCGCCCCTCCCCCATAGGGTGCCCACCGCCCCTCCCCCGCAGGGTGCCCTCGTCCCTCCCCCGCAGGGTGCCCTCGCCCACCGCCCCTCCCCCATAGGGTGCCCACCGCCCCTCCCCGCAGGGTGCCCTCGCCCACCGCCCCTCCCCGCAGGGTGGCCACCGCCCCTCCCCCGCAGGGTGGCCTTGCCCACCGCCCCTCCCCCGCAGGGTGCCCACCGCCCCTCCCCCGCAGGGTGCCCTCGCCCACCGCCCCTCCCCCGCAGGGTGGCCACCGCCCCTCCCCCATAGGGTGCCCTCGCCCACCGCCCCTCCCCCGCAAGGTGGCCACGCCCACCGCCCCTCCCTCGCAGGGTGCCACCGCCCCTCCCCCGCAGGGTGCCCTCGCCCACCGCCCCTCCCTTGCAGGGTGCCCACCGCCCCTCCCTTGCAGGGTGCACTCGCCCACCGCCCCTCCCCCGCAGGGTGCCCTCGCCCACCGCCCCTCCCCCGCAGGGTGCCCCAGTCACCCCTGGTTGAGGTCGTTCTCGGTGTTGTCCAGCCAGAGGCGCACGGCCACGGCGTTGCCCTCCCGGCACTGCGTGAAGATGTCGTCCATCCCGCTCCTGCAAGGGAGAGGGGCCGTCACCAGAGATGGGGGCTGGGCCCCACGGACCCTCCCAGGGAATTCTGCCCCCGGCCAAGCCTGGCCCCACAGCCCATCCCCCGGGCTCCGACCCCCTTCCTCCCCCACGGCCCCGGGCACAGCCAGACCCACGGCCCATCCCCCAGGCTCCGACCCCCTTCCTCCCCCACAGCCCCCGCCAAGCCTGGCCCCACAGCCCATCCCCCAGGCTCCGACCCCCTTCCTCCCCCACGGCCCCGGGCACAGCCAGACCCACGGCCCATCACCCGGGCTCCGACCCCCTTCCTCCCCCACGGCCCCGGGCACAGCCAGACCCACGGCCCATCCCCCGGGCTCCGACCCCCTTCCTCCCCCACGGCCCCAGGCACAGCCCATCCCCCAGGCTCTGACCCCATTCCCACCTCCATAGGACCAGCCCCCCCATCCCATCCCCAGGCTCTGTGCAACCCTGAACACTGGGGCTCTCCCAGGAGCCAACTCCCTCCCTTGTGTTGCTGCCAGCGAGGGGCTGGGGGCTCAGCAGCCCCCTCCTCTGCCTCACGCTGGTTCAGTGCAGCGCGGCAGGACCAGGGAGGCTCTCTGTGAGGGCTGGCAAGCGAGGAGGGGGAAGTTCCTGGCTGACACCAGTGTCACGAGTGGCTGTGCTCAGCCCCACTGTGAGCATCTTCCCTTCCACAGGCTTATCTCTGCAGAGCCAACGCTTGCAGCCGGGATGTGTAAGGCCTTGGGGGCGGGGACACTTCCTGCTGTGGTGGCCATCCCCCTTCCCAGCAAAACCACAGGAGGCCTGGCCAGGCCACAGGGCGAGTGGCTGGCACTAGGACAGTGAGTGCAGAACCCAGGAGTCCTGATCCCCATCCAGCCCCCAGTGCCCTCCCAGAGCTGGGGAGGGAACCTAGGAGTCCTGGCGCCCGGCTTTTCCCTTGCTTGACCATGCCCCTCCTTGCCCTCAGGGCAGATGGGCACCCCGCCCGGGACACGCCCAGGACGCAGGCGAGTTGTGCCCACCCCATGCCAGTGGGGAAGCACCACCTGAACAAGGGCTCATGGGTGGCAGGCCCTGTTCCTGCCCCAGCCAGGGAGACTGGGCAGGCTGGAACCAGTGCCCTGCAGAGGAGAGTAAGGGGGGGCTGGGGCTGTCCCTTGGTGGGTCTCACGACTGCGATCAGCCCTCTGTTAGCCAGGACCCTTCCCCAGAGGCAGTGCCCTCGAAGGGTTAATTCCAGCGGTGGGGAGCTCAGCACAGTGCCTGGCCCAGCCAGGGATATTTCACACCCCTCCCCTGGCAGCCTGCGCTGAGCCCTCTCCCCCTGCCAGGAGCAGGGTCGAAGGCACCCACGGGCGTGTGCCAGGGGGGAGACCCCAATGCCCCTGCACTCGGCCAGGGGCAGTGTGCTGCAGGGAGGGGGCGGGGCAGGAGAGCACCCAGGGGCTCAGACCTCCACGCCAGAGCAGAGGCTGTGACTCCAGCAGCCAGTAAAGCTAAGACCGTGGGGGGCACGGAGTGGGGCGGGGCACTCTGCCCTCGGTGCTGGGGTGACTCAGGCTGGCCCCCAGCTGCTTTCCTCTGGGGGCAGCTCCTAATGCAGAGACACAGGGAGGGAAATCCAGGGGCTTAATTATCCCCACAGAACACCCCCCCCACAGGGACTGGAACCAGAGAGAGGGGAGCAGGGGGTGCCGGGTCACTGATCCCCTGGGTCTGGAGCCCCACCGTCACCCTGCCTCATCACCCATCAGCAGCCTCCCTGCCCCTTCTGTGCCCCATCCACTGACCCTGGCTGTTGTGTCATGCGCCCCCAGCTCGCCCTGCGCCCCTTTCCGTGCTCCCTGTGCCCCCTACTCAGCCATGTGCCCCCTGCTCCCCTCACGCCCATCCTCTCACGTGCCCCCAGCTCACCCTGTCCCCCCCCCGCTCTCCTGTCTGTGCCACTCAACCATGCACCTGGGACTCGCTCCCCCCGGGCCCGCTCTGCCACACGTCCCCCTCTCCCCAGGCCCGCTTGGCTGTGCTCCCCCCCTTTCCCAGGCCTGCTCCACCGTGTGCCGCTGGCGCGCCCTCCGCCATGCCCCAAGCACCCCGGGCCCGCCATACGCCCCCACTCCCCTTCGGCCATGTGCCCCCAGCTCCTCCAGGCCCTCTCCGCCACGGGCCCCCAACTCTCCCACTCCCCTTCCGCCATACGCCCCCAGCTCTCCCGCTCCCCTTCTCCCACGCGCCCCCAGCTCTCCCGCTTCCCTTTCACCATGCACCCCCAGCTCTCCCGCTCCCCTTCTCCCACGCACCCCCAGCTCTCCCGCTCCCCTTCCGCCACGTGCCCCCAGCTCTCCTTCCCCCACGCGCCCCCAGCTCTCCCGCTCCCCTTCCCCCACGCGCCCCCAGCTCTCCCGCTCCCCTTCTCCCACGCGCCCCCAGCTCTCCCCCACGCGCACCCCAGCTCTCCCGCTCCCCCTTCTTCCCCCACGCGCCCCCAAGCTCTCCCGCTCCCCTACCCCCACGCGCCCCAGCTCTCCCGCTCCCTTCTCCCACGCGCCCCCAGCTCTCCCGCTCCCCTTCCCACACGCGCCCCCAGCTCTCCCGCTCCCCTTCTCCCACGCGCCCCCAGCTCCTCCCGCTCCCCTTCTCCCACGCCGCCCCCAGCTCTCCCGCTCCCCTTCCCACACGCGCCCCCAGCTCTCCCCACTCCCCTTCTCCCACGCGACCCCCAGCTCTCCCGCTCCCCTTCTGCCACGCGCCCCCAGCTCTCCCGCTCCCCTTCTCCCACTGACCCCCAGCTCTCCCGCTCCCCTTCTCCACGCGCCCCCAGCTCTCCCGCTCCCCTTCTCCCCACGCGCCCCCAGCTCTCCCGCTCCCCTTCTCCCACGCGCCCCCAGCTCTCCGCTCCCCTTCTCCCACGCGCCCCCAGCTCTCCCGCTCCCCTTCCCACACGCGCCCCCAGCTCTCCCACTCCCCTTCTCCCACGCGACCCCCAGCTCTCCCGCTCCCCTTCTGCCACGCGCCCCCAGCTCTCCCGCTCCCCTTCTCCCACGGACCCCCAGCTCTCCCGCTCCCCTTCTCCCACGCGCCCCCAGCTCTCCCGTTCCCCTTCTCCCACGCGCCCCCAGCTCTCCCGCTCCCTTCTGCCACGCCCCCAGGCTCTCCCGCTCCCCTTCTCCCCGGACCCCCAGCTCTCCCGCTCCCCTTCCCACACGCGCCCCCAGCTCTCCCGCTCCCCTTCTCCCACGCACCCCCAGCTCTCCCCGCTCCCCTTCTCCCACGCACCCCCAGCTCCTCCCGCTCCCCTTGCACCACCGCGACCCCAGCTCTCCCGCTCCCCTTCTCCCACGCGCCCCCAGCTCTCCCGCTCCCCTTCTCCCACGCGCCCCCAGCTCTCCCGCTTCCCTTCCGCCGCCGCGCCCCCCAGCTCTCCCGCTTCCCTTGCACCACGCGCCCCCAGCTCTCCCGCTCCCCTTCTCCCACGCGCCCCCAGCTCTCCCGCTCCCTTGCACCACGCGACCCCAGCTCTCCCGCTCCCCTTCTCCCACGCACCCCCAGCTCTCCCGCTCCCCTTCCCCCAGCTCTCCCGCTCCCCTTCTCCCACGCACCCCCAGCTCTCCCGCTCCCCTTCCCCCAGCTCTCCCGCTCCCCTTCTCCCACGCGCCCCCAGCTCTCCCGCTCCCCTTCTCCCACGCGCCCCCAGCTCTCCCGCTCCCCTTCTCCCACGGACCCCCAGCTCTCCTTCCCCCACGCGACCCCAGCTCTCCCGCTCCCCTTCTCCCACGCGCCCCAGCTCTCCCGCTTCCTTGCACCACGCGCCCCCAGCTCTCCCGCTCCCCTTCTCCCACGCCGCCCCCAGCTCTCCCGCTCCCCTTCCCACACGCACCCCCAGCTCTCCCGCTCCCCTTCCGCCACGTGCCCCCAGCTCTCCTTCCCCCACGCGCCCCCAGCTCTCCGCTCCCCTTCCCCCACGCGCCCCCAGCTCTCCCGCTCCCCTTCTCCCACGCGCCCCCAGCTCTCCCGCTCCCCTTCCGCCACGTGCCCCCAGCTCTCCCGCTCACCTTCTCCCACGTGCCCCCAGCTCTCCCGCTCCCCTTCTCCCACGGACCCCCAGCTCTCCCGCTCCCCTTCTCCCACGCACCCCCAGCTCTCCCGCTCCCCTTCTCCCACGCGCCCCCAGCTCTCCCGCTCCCTTCTCCCACGGACCCCCAGCTCTCCTTCCCCCACGCGCCCCCAGCTCTCCGCTCCCATTCTCCCACGCGCCCCCAGCTCTCCCGCTCCCCTTCCGCCACGTGCCCCCAGCTCTCCTTCCCCCACGCGCCCCCAGCTCTCCCGCTCCCCTTCTCCCACGCGCCCCCAGCTCTCCCGCTCTCCTTCCCCCCACGGCGCCCCCAGCTCTCCCGCTCCCCTTCTCCCACGCGCCCCCAGCTCTCCCGCTCCCCTTCTCCCACGGACCCCCAGCTCTCCTTCCCCCACGCGCCCCCAGCTCTCCCGCTCCCCTTCTCCCACGCGCCCCCAGCTCTCCCGCTCCCCTTGCACCACGCCTGCCCCAGCTCTCCTTCCCCCACGCGCCCCAGCTCTCCCGCTCCCCTTCTCCCACGCACCCCAGCTCTCCCGCTCCCCTTCTCCCACGCGCCCCAGCTCTCCCGCTCCCCTTCTCCCACCGGCACCCCAGCTCTCCCGCTCCCTTCTCCCACGCACCCCAGCTCTCCCGCTCCCCTTCTCCCACGGACCCCCAGCTCTCCCGCTCCCTCTCTCCCACGGACCCCCAGCTCTCC
This sequence comes from Chelydra serpentina, assembly GCA_037349315.1. Classification (NCBI taxonomy): domain Eukaryota; kingdom Metazoa; phylum Chordata; order Testudines; family Chelydridae; genus Chelydra; species Chelydra serpentina. The sequence goes on from JBAIAC010000566.1 coordinate 28,642, forward strand.
CGCTCCCCTTCTCCCACGGACCCCCAGCTCTCCCGCTCCCCTTGCACCCACGCGCCCCCAGCTCTCCCGCTCCCTTCTCCCACGCACCCCCAGCTCTCCCGCTTCCCTTCTCCCACGCACCCCCAGCTCTCCCGCTCCCCTTGCACCACGCGCCCCCAGCTCTCCCACTCCCCTTCTCCCACGCGCCTCCAGCTCTCCCGCTCCCCTTCTCCCACGCGCCCCCAGCTCTCCCGCTCCCCTTCTCCCACGCGCCCCCAGCTCTCCCGCTCCCCTTCCCCCACGCACCCCCAGCTCTCCCGCTCCCCTTCTCCCACGGACCCCCAGCTCTCCCGCTTCCCTTCCCCCACGTGCCCCCAGCTCTCCCGCTCCCCTTCCCCCACGCACCCCCAGCTCTCCCGCTCCCCTTCTCCCCACGCACCCCCAGCTCTCCCGCTCCCCTTCTCCCACGGACCCCCAGCTCTCCCGCTCCCCTTCTCCCACGGACCCCCAGCTCTCCCCGCTCCCCTTCTCCCACGGACCCCCAGCTCTCCCGCTCCCCTTGCACCACGCGCCCCCAGCTCTCCCGCTCCCCTTCTCCCACGCGCCCCCAGCTCTCCCGCTCCCCTTCCGCCACGTGCCCCCAGCTCTCCCGCTCACCTTCTCCCACGTGCCCCCAGCTCTCCCGCTCCCCTTCTCCCACGGACCCCCAGCTCTCCCGCTCCCCTTCTCCCACGCACCCCCACTCTCCCGCTCCCCTTCTCCCACGCGCCCCCAGCTCTCCCGCTCCCCTTCTCCCACGGACCCCAGCTCTCCTTCCCCCACGCGCCCCCAGCTCTCCCGCTCCCCTTCTCCACGCGCCCCCAGCTCTCCCGCTCCCCTTCCGCACGTGCCCCCAGCTCTCCTTCCCCCACGCGCCCCCAGCTCCCCGCTCCCCTTCTCCCACGCGCCCCCAGCTCTCCCGCTCTCCTTCCCCCACGCGCCCCCAGCTCTCCCGCTCCCCTTCTCCCACGCGCCCCCAGCTCTCCCGCTCCCCTTCTCCCACGGACCCCCAGCTCTCCTTCCCCCACGCGCCCCCAGCTCTCCCGCTCCCTTCTCCCACGCGCCCCAGCTCTCCCGCTCCCTTGCACACGCGCCCCCAGCTCTCCTTCCCCCACGCGCCCCCAGCTCTCCCGCTCCCTTCTCCCACGCACCCCCAGCTCTCCCGCTCCCCTTCTCCCACGCGCCCCCAGCTCTCCCCGCTCCCCTTCTCCCACGCACCCCCAGCTCTCCCGCTCCCCTTCTCCCACGCACCCCCAGCTCTCCCGCTCCCCTTCTCCCACGGACCCCCAGCTCTCCCGCTCCCCTTCTCCCACGGACCCCCAGCTCTCCCGCTCCCCTTCTCCCACGGACCCCCCAGCTCTCCCGCTCCCCTTGCACCACGCGCCCCCAGCTCTCCGCTCCCCTTCTCCCACGCACCCCCAGCTCTCCCGCTTCCCTTCTCCCACGCACCCCCAGCTCTCCCGCTCCCCTTGCACCACGCGCCCCCAGCTCTCCCACTCCCCTTCTCCCACGCGCCTCCAGCTCTCCCGCTCCCCTTCTCCCACGCGCCCCCAGCTCTCCCGCTCCCCTTCTCCCACGCGCCCCCAGCTCTCCCGCTCCCCTTCTCCCACGCACCCCCAGCTCTCCCGCTCCCCTTCTCCCACGCGCCCCCAGCTCTCCCGTCCCCTTCTCCCACGGACCCCCAGCTCTCCCGCTCCCCTTCCCCCACGCACCCCCAGCTCTCCCGCTCCCCTTCCCCCACGCGCCCCCAGCTCTCCCGCTCCCCTTCTCCCACGCGCCCCCAGCTCTCCCGCTCCCCTTCTCCCACGCACCCCCAGCTCTCCCGCTCCCCTTCTCCCACGCGCCCCCAGCTCTCCCGCTCCCCTTCTCCCACGGACCCCCAGCTCTCCCGCTCCCCTTCTCCCACGGACCCCCAGCTCTCCTTCCCCACGCGCCCCCAGCTCTCCCGCTCCCCTTCTCCCACGCGCCCCCAGCTCTCCCCGCTCCCCCTTCTCCCACGCGCCCCCAGCTCTCCCGCTCCCCTTCTCCCACGCACCCCCAGCTCTCCCCGCTCCCCTTCTCCCACGCGCCCCCAGCTCTCCCGCTCCCCTTCTCCCACGGACCCCCAGCTCTCCTTCCCCCACGCGCCCCCAGCTCTCCCGCTCCCCTTCTCCCACGCGCCCCCAGCTCTCCCGCTCCCCTTCCCACACGCACCCCCAGCTCTCCCCGCTCCCCTTGCACCACGCGCCCCCAGCTCTCCCGCTCCCCTTCTCCCACGCACCCCCAGCTCTCCCGCTTCCCTTCTCCCACGCACCCCAGCTCTCCCGCTCCCCTTCTCCCACGCGCCCCCAGCTCTCCCGCTCCCCTTCTCCCACGCGCCCCTAGCTCTCCCGCTTCCCTTTCACCATGCACCCCAGCTCTCCCGCTCCCCTTGCACCACGCGCCCCCAGCTCTCCCGCTCCCCTTCTCCCCACGCACCCCCAGCTCTCCCGCTCCCCTTCTCCCACGCGCCCCCAGCTCTCCCGCTCCCCTTCCCCCACGCACCCCCCCAGCTCTCCCGCTCCCCTTCTCCCGCGCCCCCAGCTCTCCCACTCCCCTTCTCCCACGCGCCCCCAGCTCTCCCGCTTCCCTTCCCCCACGCGCCCCCAGCTCTCCCGCTCCCCTTCCGCCATACGCCCCCAGCTCTCCCGCTCCCCTTGCACCACGCGCCCCCAGCTCTCCCGCTCTCCTTCCCCCACGCGCCCCCAGCTCTCCCGCTCCCCTTCCCCCACGCGCCCCCAGCTCTCCCGCTCCCCTTCTCCCACGCGCCCCCAGCTCTCCCCACTCCCCTTCTCCCACGCGCCCCCAGCTCTCCCCGCTTCCCTTCCCCCACGCGCCCCCAGCTCTCCCGCTCCCCTTCTCCCACGCGCCCCCAGCTCCCGCTCCCCTTCTCCCACGCGCCCCAGCTCTCCCGCTCCCCTTCTCCCACGCGCCCCCAGCTCTCCCACTCCCCTTCTCCCACGCGCCCCCAGCTCTCCCACTCCCCTTCTCCCACGCGCCCCCAGCTCTCCCGCTCCCCTTCTCCCACGCGCCCCCAGCTCTCCCACTTCCCTTCCCCCACGCGACCCCAGCTCTCCCACTCCCCCTTCTCCCACGCGCCCCCAGCTCTCCCGCTTCCCTTCCCCCACGCGCCCCCAGCTCTCCCGCTCCCCTTCTCCCACGCGCCCCCAGCTCTCCCCGCTCCCCTTCTCCCACGCGCCCCCAGCTCTCCGCTCCCCTTCTCCCCACGCACCCCCAGCTCTCCCGCTCCCCTTCTCCCACCGCGCCCCCAGCTCTCCCGCTCCCCTTCTCCCACGCGCCCCCAGCTCTCCCGCTTCCCTTTCACCACGCGCCCCCAGCTCTCCCGCTTCCCTTCCCCCACGCGCCCCCAGCTCTCCCACTCCCCTTCTCCCACGGACCCCCAGCTCTCCCGCTTCCCTTCCGCTGCGCGCCCCCAGCTCTCCCGCTCCCCTTCCGCCACGTGCCCCCGGCTCTCCCGCTCCCTTCCCCCACGCACCCCCAGCTCTCCCGCTTCCCTTCCGCTGCGCGCCCCCAGCTCTCCCGCTCCCCTTCCGCCACGTGCCCCCGGCTCTCCCGCTCCCCTTCCCCCACGCACCCCCAGCTCTCCCGCTCCCCTTCTCCCACGCGCCCCCAGCTCTCCCGCTCCCCTTCTCCCACGGACCCCCAGCTCTCCTTCCCCCACGCGCCCCAGCTCTCCCGCTCCCCTTCTCCCACGCGCCCCCAGCTCTCCCGCTCCCCTTGCACCATGCACCCCCAGCTCTCCCGCTTCCCCTTCTCCCACGCGCCCCCAGCTCTCCCGCTCCCCTTGCACCACGCGCCCCCAGCTCTCCCGCTCCCCTTGCACCACGCGCCCCCAGCTCTCCCGCTCCCCTTGCACCACGCGCCCCCAGCTCTCCCGCTCCCCTTCCGCCGCGGCCCCCAGCCTCTCCCGCTCCCCTTCCGCCATACGCCCCCAGCTCTCCCGCTCCCCTTCCGCCATACGCCCCCAGCTCTCCCGCTCCCCTTCTCCCACGCGCCCCCAGCTCTCCCGCTCCCCTTCCCCCACGCGCCCCCAGCTCTCCCGCTCCCCTTCTCCCACGCGCCCCCAGCTCTCCCGCTCCCCTTCCCACACGCACCCCCAGCTCTCCCGCTCCCCTTCCTCCCACGCGCCCCCAGCTCTCCCACTCCCTTCCCACACGTGCCCCCAGCTCTCCCGCTCCCTTGCACCACGCGCCCCCAGCTCTCCCGCTCCCCTTCTCCCACGCGCCCCCAGCTCTCCCGCTCCCTTCTCCCAACGACCCCAGCTCTCCTTCCCCACGCGACCCCAGCTCTCCTTCCCCCACGCGCCCCCAGCTCTCCCGCTCCCCTTCTCCCACGCGCCCCCAGCTCTCCCGCTCTCCTTCCCCCACGCCCCCAGCTCTCCCGCTCCCCTTCTCCCACGCGCCCCCAGCTCTCCCGCTCCCCTTCTCCCCACGCGCCCCCAGCTCTCCCGCTCCCCTTCCGCACGCGCCCCCAGCTCTCCCCGCTCCCCTTCCCCCACGCGCCCCCAGCTCTCCCGCTCCCCTTCCCCCACGCGCCCCCAGCTCTCCCGCTCCCCTTCCGCCACGTGCCCCCAGCTCCGCCACGCGCCCCCGCGTGCTCCCTTCTCCCCTGGGCCTGCTTGGCTGCGCTACCCCCCTTTTCCCAGGCCCGCTCCGCCATGTGCTGCTCGTTCCCCGTCCAGCTCCCCTAGGCCCGCTCCATGTTCCCCTCCCCCAGGCCTGCTCCGGGACCCCATCACAACCCCCAACCCATCTCTCCATGTGCCAGGTCCAGTGTATGGCCCGAGGTTGCCCTGTGCCCCCTCTTCCCTGCCGTGCCCCCTGTTCGCCCCTTCACCCCTCCCCCAGCTCGCCACATGCTTCCGTGTCCCCCGTGCTGCATCCATGGGGCAGAGGCTCCTTGGCCGCCCTGGAAGCAGGGTAAGGCCCGGCCCACCCGGGGGCAGCATCAGCCCAGACCCGGGGGTGTCAGAGCAGCCGGGCCCTTTAACTCCCCCACGGTGGGCGCCCCCCGCGCTGCTACCCGCCCGACCCCACGGACCGCTCCCCCCTGCCCGGGCCCATGGATCCCCCCCACCACCCCACGGCTACCCGGCCAGGCCCACAGTCCCTCCCTCCCCCCCCCCCGCCCATGGATCTCCCCAGCCACCTCGCTACCCGCCCGACCCCACGGACCCCTCCCCCCTGCCCCGGGCCCATGGATCCCCCCACCCCCACCTGGCTACCCGGCCAGGCCCACGGACCCTCCCCCCCATGGATCTCCCCAGCCCCACCTCGCTACCCCGCCCGGCCCCACGGACCCCCCCACGCCGCTATCCGCCCGGCTCCACGGATCCCCCCCCCCGCCGCCCATGGATCTCCCCAGCCCCACCTCGCTACCGGGCCGGCCCCACGGACCCCTCCCCCCTGCCCGGGCCCATGGATCCCCCCACCCCCACCTGGGCTACCCGGCCAGGCCCACAGTCCCTCCTCCCTCCCCCGCCCATGGATCTCCCGAGCCCCACCTCACTACCCGCCCGGCCCCACGGACCGCTCCCCCCCGGCCAGGCCCACGGACCCTCCCCCCCATGGATCTCCCCAGCCCCACCTCGCTACCCGCCCGGCCCCACGAACCCCCCCCACGCCGCTATCCGCCCGGCTCCACGGACCCCGCCCGGCCCCACGGACCCCCCCCCCCCCCGCCCGGCCCCACGGATCCCCCCACCCCGCTACCCAGCCAGGCCCACGGATCCCCCCACCTCGCTACCCGCCCGGCCCCACGGACCCCCCCACCCCGCTACCCAGCCAGGCCCACGGACCCCGCCCGGGCCCACGGATCTCCCCACCCCCACCTGGCTACCCGGTCAGGCCCACGGACCCCCCCGCCCCCGGCCAGTACCCGCCCCCCCGCCCGACCCCACGGACCCCCACCCGCCCCGGGCCCACGGGTCCCCCACCCCCCCGCTACCTGCCCCACGGATACCGCCCCCCTCGCCGCCGCCCCCCCGGCCTGCCCGGGACCCCGCTCCGCCCCCCCCTCACCGCTCCCGGCCGCTGCGCTCCGGGCGGCTCCGAGTCCGACTCGGGGAAGCGGCGGGACCCGGCCCCGCCCGCGGGAGCGGCCCGAGCGCAGCGGCCCCTGGCGGCGGCTCTGGGAGTTGCAGGGAGAGACCGCGGGGGCGGGGCCGGACGGGGGTTCCGCCCCTGGCCCCGCCCCCAGCGCCCCGCCCGGCCGCAGGCCCCGCCCCCCAGGCTCCGTCACTGCCCGGCTGGGAGGAGCCGGCTCCGCTCAGGACTTCCGGCCTCCTGGCTGCGGGGGGGGGGCCGCTCTAGCCGCGTGTTTCCGTGGCTCTATGGTGCCCGGCTGTGGGAAGAGCCGAGAGCGGCGCACGTGAGTGACAGACGGAGCAGGTGGGGGGACCGGCAGAGCGGGGGGGCAGGGCTGGGAGCAGGGGCTGCAGGTCGGGAGTGAGGGGCCCCGGCAGAGCGGGGGGGCAGGGCTGGGAGGGGGCTGCAGGTCGGGAGTGAGGGGCCCCGGCAGAGCGGGGGGCAGGGCTGGGAGCAGGGGCTGCAGGTCGGGAGTGAGGGGCCCCAGCAGAGCGGGGGGGCAGGGCTGGGAGCAGGGGCTGCAGGTCGGGAGTGAGGGGCCCCGGCAGAGCGGGGGGGCAGGGCTGGGAGCAGGGGCTGCAGGTCGGGAGTGAGGGGCCCCAGCAGAGCGGGGGGCAGGGCTGGGAGCAGGGGCTGCAGGTCGGGAGTGAGGGGCCCCAGCAGAGCGGGGGGGCAGGGCTGGGAGGGGGCTGCAGGTCGGGAGTGAGGGGCCCCGGCAGAGCGAGGGGGCAGGGCTGGGAGGGGGCTGCAGGTCGGGAGTGAGGGGCCCCGGCAGAGCGGGAGGGCAGGGCTGGGAGCAGGGGCTGCAGGTCGGGAGTGAGGGGCCCCGGCAGAGCGGGAGGGCAGGGCTGGGAGCAGGGGCTGCAGGTCGGGAGTGAGGGGCCCCGGCAGAGCGGGGGGGCAGGACTGGGAGGGGGCTGCAGGTCGGGGAGTGAGGGGCCCCGGCAGAGCGGGGGGGCAGGGCTGGGAGGGGGCTGCAGGTCGGGAGTGAGGGGCCCCAGCAGAGCGGGGGGGCAGGGCTGGGAGGGGGCTGCAGGTCGGGAGTGAGGGGCCCCAGCAGAGCGGGGGGGCAGGGCTGGGAGCAGGGGCTGCAGGTCGGGAGTGAGGGGCCCCAGCAGAGCGGGGGGGGGCAGTGCTGGGAGGGGGCCTGCAGGTCGGGAGTGAGGGGCACCGGCAGAGCGGGGGGGCAGGGCTGGGAGGGGCTGCAGGTCGGGAGTGAGGGGCCCCGGCAGAGCGAGGGGGCAGGGCTGGGAGGGGGCTGCAGGTCGGGAGTGAGGGCCCCGGGCAGAGCGAGGGGGCAGGGCTGGGAGGGGGCTGCAGGTCCGGGAGTGAGGGGCCCCGGCAGAGCGGGAGGGCAGGGCTGGGAGCAGGGGCTGCAGGGTCGGGAGTGAGGGGCCCCAGCAGAGCGGGGGGGCAGGGCTGGGAGGGGGCTGCAGGTCGGGAGTGAGGGACCCCGGCAGAGCGAGGGGGGGGGGCAGTGCTGGGAGCAGGGGCTGCAGGTCGGGAGTGAGGGAACTAATGTAATGCTCCTGGTTTCAGGGTGTGAGGACTTTCGGAGGATTGTTTCAGGCGTTGGTGCAATATCCTGGATAAACCTTAATAAATAGATTTAACACCTTTGGGGTCGATTGTATTTCAACGTGGCTGTGTGTCTGGATATGTCAACACTGAAAATGGGGATGGAGCAGCTTCAGGGCAGGCGGGGAGGAGTGCTCCCCGGCTCTGGTTAATCTGGTCCCCCGGGCGCTGTCGGCTTGCTCTGGGGAGTGGATTTTTCACAGCGCTGCGCAGCGTATGGCTCTGATTTCTCAGTGTGTGTGTGTGTGTGTGGGGGGGGGGGGGGGGGTTGTGTGTTCTCGTTCGTGTTCTCGTTCTCTAGTGGGCAAGGGGGGGAAGGTGCTAATGTAATTCCTCCTTTATCCCGCCCCTTTGAAGCCAAACCCAGTTTTGTACCCAGGCAGTAACTTAAACTGGATTCTCCACCGACCAACAGAACAAAGACAGGCCCCGGTCCAGAGAGGGCCCCGATCCTTTGGGTACAGTTGAAGGCTGGGTACAGAGGGGACCCTTGACGGGGTGAAGGGCGGCTCCTGCCAGGGCGCGTCGGTTCTTGGGAGTGTCGTGGGGTGACTGCGAAGGAAGGCGCCGGGGTCCCGCCTTGCTGCCGACAGTCGCTCTGTCGCTGGGAATCGCAGGGACCCGGGCAGCGGCTGGGAGCTGCTGGGGCCTGAGGGCAAACACGGGAGCCGTTGGCCCTGACTCTCCAGGGAAACGCAGCTGGGAGACCTCACCGCTGTTCTTCTGTTCCAGGCCAGCGGGAGCCCGCCTGGAGAGACGCCCGGTTCCTGGCAGCCGCGCCATGTTTGACGAAGGGGGGTGGAACATTGAGGATGGCGGGGAAGCTCTCAGCCAGGCTCTCCTGTGCCCTCGGCGCCGCCCGGCCCAGCACTGCCCCCCGGTGAGCCCCCCCTCCAGAGATGTGGACTCCTCTGGCGGGTGGCCCGGACCGTGATGGGGGCGGGGGGCTGGAGCTGAGGAGTGGGTAGCTCCGTGGGCGGGCGAGAGGGATCCTTGGGAGCAGTCCGGGACCCTCGGGCTCCCTTCGCTCCGGGGGCAGTTCTGACGCCCCTGCTGTCTCCAGGCTCCTGGAGGCTCCTTGCAGAAGCAGCGCAGACGGCTCCTCGCGACCCTGCAGCGCCTGGAGGCTTCGAGCTGCAGCGAGCCTCCTCGGAGCCCGGGCCCCTGTCTGGGGACAGCGAATCTGAGTCCGACTCTGCGGGGCTGGGCGGGGAGCAAACAGCCCAGGAAAGAGAGACGGGCCCTGAAACCCAGAGCTGCCTCCTCCCCCCGTGTGGCCCCAGGGGCTCCAAGCGGCTCCGGCGCCCCCAGGCAGGGCCGGAGCCGGACCCAGCTGGCAGGAGACGGAGGAAAGGTACGGAGTGGGTCTGCACAGCTCCCCTCCAGGGGACTACAGAGTGCGGGGAGCCGAGTCGGGTCTCGGGAGCTCCCTGCAGGGAGATGCACCCACCTGGGGCCACATCTCAGGAGTGGGACTGAGCTGGGGGGACCGGCTGGGCCTGGGCTGTGCGGGCAGGGCTGCGTGGAGCAAGCCAGCCCTGTAGCAGGGGAGCTGGGTGGACTCTACCCTGAATCCCTTGAGCCGGGAGCACTGAGCGGGTCCCTCACACCGAGGCCAGGCCCCCCAGGCCCATCCCGGTGTTGCCACGTTGCTCGGGGGTGAGAAGTGCCGGCAGTGGGACCTGTGTAGGCTGCTCCCCTCGGGCAGGCGGGCGGAGTGCGCTGAGTCTCCGTCGGCCTCACCAGAGCTACTTGGGGTGGGGTCCACTGGGCCGGGTTCAGCGTCAACCTGCCCCGTCTCTCCCCCTAGACTCTGCAGCAGAGGCCCCCGGGGACGCAACGCGCCCGCCCAGCGAAGAGCAGCCGAGCCGGGAGCCGGGCACAGCCGCTGGGGGGCCCCTTCCATTGCTGAGCAGGAAGCAGTGGAGGAACAAACAGAAGAATAAAAGGCGACAGAAGAACAAGTTCAAAGCAGGCGTGGGGCAGGATGTGGGGCAGGGCCTGGGCGCGGGGCAGGATGTGGGGCAGGGTCTGGGCGCGGGGCAGGATGTGGGGCAGGGCCTGGGCGCGGGGCAATGGACCTCAGCACTGCCCCCGTCGGAGCTCTCGGGGGCGCTGCGGGCCCGGATGGAGGAGCGGCTCCAGTCAGCCCGTTTCCGCTACATCAACCAGCAGCTCTACACGTCCAGCAGCCAGGAGGCCGCCCGGCTCTTCCAGCGCGACCCTGCTGCCTTCGCCGTCTATCACCGCGGCTTCGCCCGGCAGGTGGGGCGCTGGCCCGAGAATCCGGTCCAGCGCATTGTCCCAGGACCTGCGGGGGCGGTGAGTGCAGGGGCCGGGTGGGTGCTGCTGGGGGACGTCGGCCCCGCCTAGGGGTGGGGCACGGCCGAGCCCTGGTGGGGAACCTGGGGCCGGGTCCTTGGGGCCTGGCACCGGACTCTCTGCTTCCCCCGCAGGCCGGCCTCGCTGGTGGTGGCAGATTTTGGGTTGCGGCGACTGCAAGATTGCGACCAGCATCAGGAACAAGGTTCACTCGTTCGACCTGGTGGCTCTGAGCCCCCGTGTCACTGTGTGTGACATGGCCAAGGTAGGGGAGCCGGGGGTGAGGGGTACCTGGTGGGGAGGGGCCTGCAGGGAGCAGGTACAGATGTGTGTGTGTGCGGGGTGGGTCGTCTCCCTCTCTCACATTGGCTCCCCCCGGCCTCACGCTGCTGGCTGGCCTTGCAGGTGCCACTGGCCGACGAGTCTGTGGATGTCGCCGTGTTCTGCCTGGCGCTGATGGGCACCAATCTGCGGGAGATCCTGGAAGAGGCCAACCGGGTGCTGAGGCCAGGGTAACGGGGGCTGGGATAACCTGGGGGGGCTGCATGGCAGCACAACGCTGAGGGGTGGAGGCATGAAGCAGGAGTGTGAGACCAGGGCGCAAACCCAGGAGAGCACGTCTCTGACAGACGGGCCTGGCCCCCGACTCTCAGCCGGGCGCCAAGGGGGACAGAGTGTTGCTGGGACGCTGGGGACCTTCCCCCTCAGGGAAGGGGGTTGAAAGCTGGTGTCCTAGACCAACCGAAGTGGGTCCAATAAAAGTTCTTGCGGCCTTGTCTCTCTAACACCCCGGGACCAACAGCCACAGCTCCCCCATGCAGCAATAGTCGGGCTACTCCGCAGCTCAAAGGGCCTGTCACCTACCCCACATCCGCTGCTCTTTGGCTTTCACACCAAAGAAAAGGCTCATAGCCAGTCCTGGGATAGCGACAAAGGGTCCTGTGGCACCTTATAGATTAACAGACGTATTGGAGCATAAGCTTTCGTGGGTGAATCCCCACTTCTTTGGATGCAAGCAGTGGAAATGTCCAGGGGCAGGTATAAATGTGCAGGGAAGAGTCAGGCTAGAGATAACAAAGTTAGCTCAGTCAGGGAGGGTGAGGCCCTCTTCTAGCAGTTGAGGTGTGAACACCAAGGGAGGAAAAACTGCTTTTGTAGTTGGCTAGCCATTCATAGTCTTTGTTCAGTCCTGAGCTGATGGTGTCAAATTTGCAAATGAACTGAAGCTCAGCAATCAGGATCCGTAGTGTAAATAAGGTTTTCAGCATCTGCTTTACAAATTGTATTCGCTGCATCTTCAGCCAATCCTCTTTAGGAGGCTCCTCAGTTGTCATCTGAAAACTGAACAAGTTGTTTTGTTCTGTTGGTGGCCGCACAACCAAGGCAAAAGCTTTGTGGCAGTCTTCTGTCACCCTGATGTCTAGCACTTTCTTGATCTTTCTTGAAGCTCGGCAGTTTCTCTTTGGAGTCTGGTCCTGCAGTTTTTTTGCTGCAGGATGGCTACCTTTAAATCTGCTATTGTGTGTCCAGGGGGGTTGAAGTGTTCTCCTACAGGCTTTTGTATATTGCCATTCCTTATATCTGATTTGTGTCCATTTATCCTTTTGCGTAAGGACTGTCCAGTTTGACCGATGTACATAGCAGAGGGGCATTGCTGGCACATTATGGCGTATATAACATTGGTGGATGTGCAGGTGAATGAACCGGTGATGGTGTGGCTGATCTGGTTAGGTCCTGTGATGGTGTCCCTGGTGTAGATATGTGGGCAGAGTTCATTCACCTGCACATCCACCAATGTAATATACTCCATAATGTGTCAGCAATGCCCCTCTGCTATGTACATCGGCCAAACTGGACAGTCCTTACGCAAAAGGATAAATGGACACACATCAGATATAAGGAATGGCAATATACAAAAGCCTGTAGGAGAACACTTCAATCTCCCTGGACACACAATAGCAGATTTGAAGGTAGCCATCCTGCAGCAAAAAAACTGCAGGACCAGACTCCAAAGAGAAACTGCCGAGCTTCAAGAAAGATCAAGAAAGTGCTAGACATCAGGGCGACAGAAGACTGCCACAAAGCTTTTGCCTTGGTTGTGCGGCCACCAACAGAACAAAACAACTTGTTCAGTTTTCAGATGACAACTGAGGAGCCTCCTAAAGAGGATTGGCTGAAGATGCAGCGAATACAATTTGTAAAGCAGATGCTGAAAACCTTATTTACACTACGGATCCTGATTGCTGAGCTTCAGTTCATTTGCAAATTTGACACCATCAGCTCAGGACTGAACAAAGACTATGAATGGCTAGCCAACTACAAAAGCAGTTTCTCCTCCCTTGGTGTTCACACCTCAGCTGCTAGAAGAGGGCCTCACCCTCCCTGATTGAGCTAACTTTGTTATCTCTAGCCTGACTCTTCCCTGCACATTTATACCTGCCCCTGGACATTTCCACTGTGTGCATCTGAAGAAGTGGGTATTCACCCATAAAAGCTTATGCTCCAATACGTCTGTTAGTCTATAAGGTGCCACAGGACCCTTTGTCACTTCTACAGATCCAGACTAACACGGCTACCCCTCTGATACTTGAGTCCTGGGATTGACACCTGAAGAGAGTCTATGGGAGAGAGACTCCCATGGTTAGAGCAGCCAGCCAGACACTGGAATTCGTTGCAGTCCTGGGTTCCCAAAGGTATTGCAGGCTCTGTAACCAGCAAGCTTCCTTTGTCCTTCAGGACTAACCCGGGCTAAGCATCGGGGATCCCTGCTCATGTCTAGACCCCCCCCCGCGCCCTCTCATCCAAGCAGCAGTGAGCTACGTAGTTTGATGGGTTTGGGATTTTTACCCCCCTCCTGCCCTGTGTTCAAGGGGGGCAAACTCAGCTGGTGAGAGGAGTTCACTCTTCACAGCGGCAGGAGTCCTCTTGTTGCTGCTTTCTGAGCCCAGATGTGGGGATCCCCCCCGGGGTTAGGCTGGAGCAGCAGCTGGTCACACGATTTAATGTCCCTACCTGTACGGAGACTCGGACTGTCACACGGGCTTGCGTATTACAGGACACTATGGAACACAGACAGTACAATGTGGCCAGCAACTCCCACGTTCCCACACGGCTGAGCCAGCCCAATTCCAGCTCTGTCTCTGACCGTTACCGGGGCAGACATGGAGATCTGGGGGTGAACGGGCACCTGGTCTGCCAGCAGCACAACTCAGAGAGGAAAGGGGAGCTGCACCGAGCAGGAGCCGTGGGGGATACGGGCAGCAGCAGAGGGGCACTGGGGGGGCCGCACGGAGCGGGAGCCGCGTGGGATATGGGCAGCGGCGGAGGGGCACTGGGGGGGGGCGCGGAGCGGGGGCCACAGGGGATACGGGCAGCAGCGGAGCGGGAGGTGTGGGGGATACGGGCAGTGGTGGAGGGGCACTGGGGGGCCGCGCGGAGCGGGAGATGTGGGGGATGCGGGCAGCGGCGGAGGGGCACTGGGGGGCCGCGCGGAGCGGGAGGTGTGGGGGATGCGGGCAGTGGGGGGCCGCGCGGAACGGGAGATACAGGCAGTGGCGGAGGGGCACTGGGGGGCCGCGCGGAGCGGGAGGTGTGGGGGATGCGGGCAGTGGCGGAGGGGCACTGGGGGGGCCGCGCGGAGCGGGAGGTGTGGGGGATGCGGGCAGTGGCGGAGGGGCACTGGGGGGCCGCGCGGAGCGGGAGGTGTGGGGGATGCGGGCAGTGGCGGAGGGGCACTGGGGGGCCGCGCAGAGCGGGAGGTGTGGGGGATGCGGGCAGTGGCGGAGGGGCACTGGGGGGGCCGCGGGCAGTGGCGGAGGGGCACTGGGGGGCCGCGCGGAGCGGGAGGTGTGGGGGATGCGGGCAGTGGCGGAGGGGCACTGGGGGGCCGCGCAGAGCGGGAGGTGTGGGGGATGCGGGCAGTGGCGGAGGGGCACTGGGGGGCTGCGCGGAGCGGGAGGTGTGGGGGATATGGGCAGTGGCGGAGGGGCACTGGGGGGCAGCAGCGGAGCGGGAGGTGTGGGGGATGCGGGCAGCGGCGGAGGGGCACTGGGGGGCTGCGTGGAGCGGGAGGTGTGGGGGATGCGGGCAGTGGGGGGCCGCGCGGAGCGGGAGATACAGGCAGTGGCGGAGGGGCACTGGGGGGCCGCGCGGAGCGGGAGGTGTGGGGGATGCGGGCAGTGGCGGAGGGGCACTGGGGGGCCGCGCGGAGCGGGAGGTGTGGGGGATGCGGGCAGTGGCGGAGGGGCACTGGGGGGCCGCGCGGAGCGGGAGGTGTGGGGGATGCGGGCAGTGGCGGAGGGGCACTGGGGGGCCGCGCGGAGCGGGAGGTGTGGGGGATGCGGGCAGTGGCGGAGGGGCACTGGGGGGCCGCGCGGAGCGGGAGGTGTGGGGGATGCGGGCAGCGGCGGAGGGGCACTGGGGGGCTGCGCGGAGCGGGAGGTGTGGGGGATGCGGGCAGTGGGGGGCCGCGCGGAGCGGGAGATACAGGCAGTGGCGGAGGGGCACTGGGGGGCTGCGCGGAGCGGGAGGTGTGGGGGATGCGGGCAGTGGCGGAGGGGCACTGGGGGGCCGCGCGGAGCGGGAGGTGTGGGGGATGCGGGCAGTGGCGGAGGGGCACTGGGGGGTCGCGCGGAGCGGGAGGTGTGGGGGATGCGGGCAGTGGCGGAGGGGCACTGGGGGGCCGCGCGGAGCGGGAGGTGTGGGGGATGCGGGCAGTGGCGGAGGGGCACTGGGGGGGCCGCGCGGAGCGGGAGGTGTGGGGGATGCGGGCAGTGGCGGAGGGGCACTGGGGGGGCCGCGCGGAGCGGGAGGTGTGGGGGATGCGGGCAGTGGCGGAGGGGCACTGGGGGGCTGCGCGGAGCGGGAGGTGTGGGGGATGCGGGCAGTGGCGGAGGGGCACTGGGGGGTCGCGCGGAGCGGGAGGTGTGGGGGATGCGGGCAGTGGCGGAGGGGCACTGGGGGGCCGCGCAGAGCGGGAGGTGTGGGGGATGCGGGCAGTGGCGGAGGGGCACTGGGGGGCCGCGCGGAGCGGGAGGTGTGGGGGATGCGGGCAGTGGCGGAGGGGCACTGGGGGGCTGCGCGGAGCGGGAGGTGTGGGGGATGCGGGCAGTGGCTCGAGGAACCAGCCCTCACCTGGCATCTCCCCAGGGGCACGCTGAAGGTGGCAGAGGTTGCCAGCCGCTTTGCAGACATCCGGGCCTTTGTGACCGCCGTGACTCAGCTGGGCTTTCAGATTGTTTCCAAGGTGCGTCCTACCCGCTCTCCCCATGCCGTGAGCAGGACTTGCCCCAGGGTCTGGCAGGTGGGGCCTCGGGGATGTGGGCCTCTGTGGGTGGGGTGGGTCCCTGGGGGCATGGGCTGCTGTTGCGGGGAGGGCAGGGGCTGCCGTGTGGGGGTGGGGTCTTCCGTGGGCAGGGTGGGGCCTGCCCCTGCCCCATAGCTGTTGCTGCCCCCAGTGCCCCAGGGCCGGGCAGCTGGCTGGGTCGCTCTGGCCTGTGTGTGGCTAGGAGGCCCACTGGCAGGGCTGGGCTGTGGTGGCAGGTGCACAGGAGTCGGTGGGTGGGTAGCAGGCGTGGGGGGAGGTTGGGGCAGGCGAGGAGCAGGCATGGGGAGGGATAAGACGGGCTGGGGGGGTGCAGTAGAGAGATGGGGGTGGCAGGAGCCAGCAGCTGGAGGGCAGATGTCGGGGAGAGGGGGGCCGGGGGGTTGGCTTGACCTAGCGCCCATCAGCTCTTTCTCCCCTTGCAGGACGTGGACAATCCGTTCTTCTACATGTTTGATTTCTCTAAGACGGGCCCCCCCCGGGCTGGGGGGAACGTGCCTGGCCTGGCGCTGAGACCCTGCCTCTACAAGAAGCGCTGAGGGGCCCCTCCGCTGGGGTCTGCCTGGGGCCCCACCCCTGCGCCCGGGCTGCCCTGGGGCCCCTGCATCCTGACTGGCCCCAGGGGCCCTAACCCTGCCTCCCGTCCTGGGGCCCCGGCCCTGTGCCCTGCATGGCCGGCCTTGGGGCCCCTGTGCCCGGCTGCCCTGGGGCCCCTGCGCCCCCCCTGGCCCGTCCTGGGGGCCCCGCCCCTGTGCCCCGGCCTGCCCGGCTCCGGGGACTCAAGCCCCATTTGTGTGGTGGGGGTGGGGTGGGGGGAAGCTGTTGAGTCTTCTGGGCATGGCTGTGGGGGGTCAGTGCAGGGGGTGGCCTAGGGGCTGCAGTGTCTCCTCTTCCCCCCCAGGAGGAAGTGTGCACCTGAGGGGGAGGGGCCGTAACATCTTTTTCTTTGCCTGCTTTATATCAATAAAGTTTTTGTTCAATGGCCTCGCGGTGCCTTGTGGGGATTGTAGTTCCGGGGGGGGGGGGGAGAGACAAGCCGTGCCGGTTATGCGCATGCCCAGGCTGGCCGTCGGCTGCTCCCTTCTTCGGCAGGGGCTGGCCAGGCGCGTGCGCAGTGCGGGTGTCCGGGAGGGCCTAGGGCGCGTGCGCAGTGCGGGTGTCCGGGAGGGCCTAGGGCGCGTGCGCCGTGCGGTCGGGCCTGCGGGGCCGCGGTGTTTCCTGCCCCGGGATGTCGGGTGCGGGGGGCCCGGGCCCTGGCGGGGGGAAGCTGGACATCAACCGCGCCGGGGTGTCCGAGCTCGAGGGGGCGCTGAGCGGCATCGGCCGGCGCCGGGCCCGGGGCATCGTGCGCAAGAGAGAGGTGCGGGGGGGCGCCCTGGGGGGGCGGGGGGTGGGGTCCCGGGGGGGTACTGTGGCGCGGGGGTGCCGTGCCGGGGGGGTACTGTGGCGCGGGGGGGCTGTGCGGAGGGTGCCGGGGGGGCTGTGCGGGGGGTGCCGGGGGGGTACTGTGGCGCGGGGGGGGGTCCCGGGGGGGTACTGTGGCGCGGGGGGGCTGTGCGGAGGGTGCCGGGGGGGGGCTGTGCGGGGGGTGCCGGGGGGGTACTGTGGCGCGGGGGGGTGCCGGGGGGGTACTATGACGGGGGGGGGGGTCCCGGGGGGGGTACTGTGGCGCAGGGGGGCTGTGTGGGGGGTCCCGGGGGGGTACTGTGGCGCGGGGGGGGTCCCGGGGGGGTACTGTGGCGCGGGGGGGTGCCGGGGGGGTACTATGGCGCGGGGGGGGTCCCGGGGGGTACTGTGGCGCGGGGGGGGTGTCCCGGGGGGGTACTGTGGCGCGGGGGGGGGGGCCCCGGGGGGGTACTGTGGCGCGGGGGGGGTGTCCCGGGGGGGTACTGTGGCGCGGGGGTCTATAGTACAAGTCATGGACAGATCACAGGCCGTACATGTTTGTTTCCTGCCCGTGACCCGTCCATGACTTGCACTGAAAGTATCGGCGCCCTTGAGCATCTCCATCGTCCAGGGGCCCCCCTGGTTGTTTAGCAGCTTCCTGCTTCTGGTGAACGTAAACATTGGTTGCTGTTACTTTTTGAGTCTTTGGCTACTTGTTCTTCAAATTCTTTTTTGCCTTCCTAATTACATGTTTATATTTCACTTGCCAGAGTTTATGCTCTTTTCTATTTTCCTCACTGGGATTTAATTTCCACCTTTTAAAAGATGCTGTTTTGCCCCTCTCTGCTTCTTTCACTTTGGTTAGCCAGGGTGGCGCTTTTTTGGTTCTCTTACTGTGGTTTTATAATTTGGGGCATACAGTTAAATTGAGTCTCTATTATGGTGTCTTTAAAAAGAGTCCATGCAGGGTGGGAAAACTACGGCCCGTGGGTCGGATCCAGCCTGTGAGGGCTTTACATCTGGCCCGTGGGATTGGCAGCCCTGTGGTGTCGCGAGCCCCACCCCTCTCCCCGAAGCGGCCAGCACCAAGTCCCTGCGGCCCCTGGGGGAGGTGGGGCAAAGGGCTCCTTGCTGCCCTTGCCTGTGGGTACTTCCCCTGAAGCGCCCATTGGCCGCGGTTCTGGCCAATGGGAGCTGCGGGGGAGGTACCCACAGGCGAGGGCAGCGCGGAGCCCTCTGCCCCACCTCCCCCAGGGGCCGCAGGGACTTGGTGCTGGCCGCTTCAGAGTGGTGCAGGGCCAGGGCAGGCAGGCAGGCAGGGAGCCTGCCCTGGCCCCGGTGCGCACCGCTGCCACCCCGGAGCTGCTCCAGGTAAGCGGTGCCGGGCTGGAGCCCATACCCTGAGCCCCCTGCCTGCACCCCAACATCTTGCTGCACCCCGCACCCCTCCTGCACCCCAAACCCCTGCTCTCAGCCCCCCCGCACTCCTCCCTGCACCCTGCCCTGAGCCCCCTGCCGCACCCCAACCCCTTGCCCTAGCCCTACATTCATGGCCCTGCATGCAATTTCCCCACTCAGATGTGGCCTGTGGGCCAAAAAGTTTGCCCACCCCTGAGCGATATACACCACTTGGACCAGATCCTATGCTCCATTTAGGACTAAATCAAGACTTGGCTCTCCTCTGGTGGGTTCCAGCACCAGCTGCTCCAAGAAGCAGCCATTTAAGATGTCAAGAAACTTTCTCTCTGTATCCTGTCCTGAGGTGATACGTACCCAGTCAATGTGGAGATAGTTGAAATCCCCCATTATTATTATTATTATTATTATTGAGTTTTTTATTTTTATAGCCTCTCTAATCTCCCTGAGCATTACACAGTCACGATCACCATCCTGGTCAGGTGGTCGGCAGTATATCCCTACCGCCATTGTCGTCTTATTCAAGCCTGGAATTATTGTCCATAAGGATTCTATTGCACAGTTTGAATATGAGCTCAGGTGCGGTTTAAACTAGTCTAGTTATACTGGTCTGACCCCCTGTGTAGACACTCTTGTTCCGGTGTAAGAGAGCCTGTTTTCAACACTGATTTTGTCACATGGGAAGTGGTTCAAGGTAAACCGAATAAAGCCACCTTTGTACTGGAATAAGAGTGTCCCCATGGGTGTTTAGACTGGTATAACTTGATCAACTGCACCGGTGCAACTGGTTAAACTTTCCAGTGCAGACAAGGCCTTAGGCTCCCCTCCCTGCTGCATGCTCATCCCCCTCTCAGAGACTCCCAGAAATGTAGGGCAGGACCTAGCGGCCATGGACCCTCCTGCCCTGGTGACACCAGAACAAGGAATGCCGTGCTGTGGGGCTGCCCAAGTTCTGCCCGACACCATGCTGAGTCCTGCTTGTTCCCTGGCAGGAGCTGAAGGGCTTCAACTCACTGGATGACCTGCTGCACGTCAAGGGCATCACCACCCGCATCCTGGAGCTGAACAGCCAGCGCATGACCTGCAGGAGGAGGCCGAGCAGTGAGGAGGCTCCTGGCGGGAGCCCTAGCCAGCAGGGGCACAATGCCGCCATACCTCAGGTAGGGGGCGACAGGCCATGCTCAACCTGTGCTGTGGGGGGTGCGCAGTGGGTGCCCCTGGTCGCGGGAGGGTGTCCATGGCTCTCCGAGTGGGAGGGGTGCAGCCATTATTGTAAAGGGAGGCAAGTACCCAAGAGGAGAGGGCTCTGTCTTAGCCTCGTGTGCGGGTGAGGCACTGATCCATCTGTCACATCCCTGGTAGCCTGCCAGGGACGTTCCCTTGCTCTCCGACGAGAGCGTGGTGCTGGCATTGCCGGGGGGCTGAGCCACTCCCCTTGGCAGCAGAGCGTGCGGGCTGGCTCCTGGCCTGCCAGGTGCCGTGGCTTGTGAGTGCTCTGCCCCAGGCTGCCTCTGGCGGGGATGATCCACAGCAGCCTGCTCCACCCCAGAGTCCCCCACCAGGGCTGTGCTTCTGGCCCCAGGACCTGGCACTGCAGCACTGGCCCCAGAGCTGCTGGGCCCCGACTTCCTGAGGCCAGACCCTGCCCAGGCTAGTGCACGGGGGCAGGCGTGCCAGCTCTGCACAGCGCCCTGCTCAGGCCTGGAGCAGACTCTGCGTCTGGCACCACTCCCCTGTGGGAGGCCGAGGAAACGCTTCCCCAGAGCAGAAACAGCCCTTCCCCACCCCGGGGAGGGCAGGCTGGGCCGTCCGGACTGGAGCTATCCCGCTGCGCTCGGAGCAGCTCACAGTGTCTGCACCCCAGCTGGCATCCCCCACCGCCTCGCTCTGGGAGCTCCCTGGGCGACGTCTCCCGCAGCCTGCTCCTAGGAGGAGCCCAGTGGGAAGAGCGTGTTCCAGCCGGGGCAGGCCCGGGTTGCTGTGCTAAGCACTCCTTCACCCCAGAGCCGACAGGCAGCGTTTGGGGTACAGCAATGCTGACTGGGTGTTTGAACCCCTGGGGTTCAGCAATGGCTCCCCTTCCTCGACCCGCCTTGGCAGGCCTGGCCTTCCTCTGGAGGCAGCATATGAGAGCAGGGGGCCGAGGAAGCCTGGTCTCCGTGTCCTGTGCCCCTCCCTCTCCCTGTGCAGGCACAGCTCTTTGCAGGAGCCTCCGCGGTGTGCCGGAGCCCCGCGGCGCGCCGGAGCCCCGTGGCGCGCTCCTGGTGCAATGTGGTCCTGAGCTGTAGCCCCTTCACCCTCCAGCCACCAAAGTGAGGAGCAGGGTGATGTGCCCCTTCTCATGGTCGCTCTGTGTCAGAGCACGGGGCAATGGGAAAGACCTCTCTGCCCTCCCACAGCCTGCCCGGTTCGCATGGAGGAGCCTGCACTGAGCCGGGAGATGGCAGCCAGACAGCAGAGCATGCCAGGCAGGCTTGGGGGGCTGCCGTAGTGTCTGCACTGAGAGCGAGGGCAGATTCATAGATTCAAGTCCAGAGGGGACCATTAAATAATCTATTGAGACCCTTCTTGACAGGTGTTTGTCTAACCTGCTCTTAAAAATCTCCCATGGTAGATTCCACAACCTCCAGAGGCAATTTATCCCAGTGCTTCACCACCCTGACAAGAAGTTTTTCCTAATGTCCAACCTAAACCTCCTTTGCTGCAGTTTAAGCCCATTGCTTCTTGTCCTAGCCTGAGCTGTTAAGAAGAACAATTTTTCTCCTTCCTCCTTGTAACAACCTTTTATGTACTTGAAAACTGTTCCCATGTCCCTCCTCAGTCTTCTCTTCTCCAGACCAAACAAACCCAATTTTTCCATCTTCCCTCACAGGTCATGTTTTCTCGACCTTTAATCATTTTTGTTGCTCTTCTCTGGACTCTCTCCAATGTATCCACATCCTTCCTGAAACGTGGCGCCCAGAACTGGACACAATACTCCAGTTAGGGCCTAGTCAGAGCGGAGTAGAGCAGAAGAATCACTTCCTGTGTCTTGCTCACAACACTCCTGCTAATGCAGCCCAGAATGAGGTTTGCTTTTTTTGCAGCAGTGTTACACTGTTTAGCTTGTGATCCACTATGACCCTCCAGATCCCTTTCCGCAGGACTCCTTCCTAGGCCGTCATTTCCCATTGTGTATGTGTGCGACTGATTGTTCCTTCCTAAGTGGGGCACTTTGCATTTGTCCTTATTGAATTTCATCCTATTTACTTCAGACCATTTCTCCAGTTTGTCCAGTTCATTTTGAATTTTAACCCTGTCCTCCAAAGCCTTGGCAACCCCTCCCAGCTTGGTATCGTCCGCCCACTTTATATGTGTGCTCTCTGTGCCGTGATCTAAATCACTGGTGAAGACACTGAACAGAACCAGACCCAGAACTGACCCCGCATGGTGCGTAATCAGCTGAGCACGAGCTCCCATTGCAATGCGGTGGCCAAAGGGCTGATGTGCTCCTTGGGCATAGAACAGGAGACTCCCATGTAGGAGTAAGAGGTTCTGTAACCTGCATCTGGGACTGGTACGACTGCCACTCAAATATTGTGTCCGGTTCTGGTGTCCTTCTGGTGTTCAAGAAGAGCCGCTAGAATTACTGCAGGATTGGAAATCATGTCTTCTAGACAGCGCTCAGGATCTCAATCTGTTTGGCTTGATAAACAACAGGTTAAGGGGTTGTGAGAAAATGGGAATTTTCTCTAGTGTTGTTATGAGTCCTGTGTGTGCCTCAGTTTCCCCTGTATGTTGCATGGCTACTCAGTGGGTGGGGGGGAAGGGATTAAGTTAGCTCTTGGACCAGACTAAGAGGCCAGTGTGTGTGTTTCACCTCCCTGCCTGGGTGGAATTCAGTGTCATTAAGGACCTGGTTAAAACCAACCCCTGCCTCTCAGCAGGGATGCTGAGCAAGGGCCCCAGTTTGAGAACAAAAGACTGGGCAGTGTGAGGTGGGGGATAAGTGTGAGCTCTGGAAGAAGGCTGGGAGCTCTCTCACCTGGGAACTGATCAAGTAGGTCAGACTGAGCAGGAAACTGGAGTCACTATGGCTTGGCTGGGCTCTGGGCTGACCAGGATCATCTGTGTTTTGTATTTCTCTGTGCTGATCTAAGGGCTTCCTGTGCTGTGTGCCAGGTGGGTAATAAACCCATCTGGTTGGAAAACATGGCTTGAGTGTCACTGTGAATACTAGTGTGATGCATTGATCCCTGCAGCGTGCACAAGTCTCTACCAGGAGTCTGTCTCAGGGGGACTTGTTGGACAGAGCTCACAGTGTGAAGGAGGAAGTCCCAGAGGTTCAGTCTCAGGAGGCAGACACGCCACATGGCCTGACCTGAAGCAGCGATCTTGTGGCTCCATGATGGGATGACTTGACCATAGTTATAAACACCAAAACTTTTATAATAGAGGGCTCTTCAGTCTAGGAGACAAAGGTATAACAAGATCTAATGCCTAGAAGTTGAAGCTAGACAAATTCAGAATAGAAATGACATGCAGATTTTTAACAGTGAGGGTAATTTAACCATTGGAGCAATTTACCAAGGGATATGATGGATTCTCCAGCACTAGCAATTGTTAAGTCAAAATCGGTTGAGATCTGCTCTAGTTCAAACAGGATTTAATTCAAGGAAGTGCAGTGGCCTATGCCCAGTGTCATACAGGAGGTCAGATTAGCTGATCGCAGCAGTCCCAGAAATGTCATTACCTGTTTCCAAGTCACTAATGACTTGGAAGAAAGTGGTTCTTCTTCGAGTGCTTGTTATGTCCATTCCAATAGGGTGTGTGTGCTCCGCATGCACAGTAGACGGATAATTTTTCCCTTAGCAGCATCCATGCGTCGGCCTGGGTGCCCCCTGGAGTCGCACCTTCATGGCGCTCAATAGAGAGCCCTGCCGACCCGCCACCCCCTCAGTTCCTTCTTACTGCCAGTGATGGTAGCTGGGACTTGCTCTTGCTTCGGCAAGCGGCTTAGCAGTTCCTTAATTACTTACGTGGGCCAGGAGGGTCGCTCGGTGTTTGCTAACCCCATGGGCAGCCGTTTTTTAAAAGGGCTCCACAGGCTACACCCTCACGTCCGTCAGCCTGTCCTGGCCTGTGATCTCAACCTGGTCCTGTCCCTCTCATGGGACCGCCCTTTCAGCCCTTCACGTGCTCGCTGCTCTACCTCTCATACAAGGTGGTGTTCCTGGTGGTGATAATCTCGGCCAGGATGATGTCTGAGCTCAGGGCCCTAACATCAGAGCCTCCCTACGCCGTGTTCTGTCAGGACAAGGTTCAGCTCAGGCCTCACCCTGCTTTCCTCCCGAAGGTTGTGTCGCAGTTCCACATCAACCAGGACATCTTTCCTCCGGTGTTCTACCCTAAGCCTCATTCCGGCAGCAGAGACTTCACTCACTGGATGTCCTCAGGGCGCTGGCCTTTTACATCGAGAGAACGAAGCCGTTCAGAACATCTGTCCAGTTATTTGTGGCAGTGGTGGACAGAATGAAAGGTCTGCCTGTGTCATCACAACGCATTTCGTCCTGTATTACGTCCTGCATCCAGGAGTGCTACAACCTGGCGGGGGTTCTCGCACCCCCAATCACTGCGCACTCCACCAGGCCGCAGGCTTCGTCAACAGCGTTCCTGGCTCAGGTTCCCGCTCAGGTTCCCACTCTGGAAATCTGCAGAGCAGCGACGTGGTCCTCCATTCACACTGTCACCACGCACTGTGATCACCCAGCAGGCCAGAGACGATGCGGCTTTTGGACAAGCAGTGCTCCAATCAGTGGAAGACTCCGACCCTGCCTCCTGAACTTGGGCTTGTGAGTCACCTGATTGGAATCGACATGAACAAGTTCTCGAAGAAGAAAAAACGGTTACTCACCTTCTCGTAACTGTTGTTCCTCAAGATGTGTTGTTCATGTCCATTCCAATACCCACTCTCCTACCCCTCTGTCGGAGTAGTCGGCAAGAAGGAACTGAGGGGGTGGCGGGTCGGCAGGGCTCTATATTGAGCACCATGAAGGCGTGACTCCAGGAGGCGGCCAGACCGACCCGGCAGATACTGCTAGGGGGAAAATCTTCTGGCTCCCATGCACATGTGCGCACAGACACACCTGATTGGAATGAACATGAACAACACATCTCGAAGAACAACAGTTACGAGAAGTGAGTAACCGTTTTTTTTCGGATGCTTATGGATCAATATACCAAAAGTTAAAACACAAGGTGGGGTATTAAATAGTGCAGAGGTGGGCAAACTTTTTGTCCTGAGGGCCACATCGGGGTTCTGAAACTATATGGAGGGCCAGGTAGGGAAGGCTGTGCCTCCCCAAACAGCCTGGCCCCTGCCCCCTCCCACTTCCCACCCACTGACTTCCCTCCTTAGGACCCCCGCCCTATCCAACCCTCCCTGCTCTGGTCCCCTGACCGCCCCCTCCCGGGACCCCCCACCCCTAACCGCCCCCCCTGGGACTCCCACGCCTATCCAATTGCCCCCTGTCCCCTGACTGCCCCCTGGAACCTCCTGCCCCTTATCCAACACCCCCACTCTCCACCCCCTTACCATGCCATTCAGAGCACCGGGACTGGCAGCGGCGCTGCCTGGCAGGAGCTCGCGGCCCCGCCGGCCAGAGCACTGGTGGCACGGCGAGCTGAGGCTGCGGGAGAGGGGCCAGGGGCTAGCCTCCCCGGCCGGGAGCTCAAGGGCCAGTCAGAACGGTCCCATGGGCTGCTTATGGCCCGCGGGCCATAGTTTGCCCACCTCTGAGATAGAGTCTGCTGCAAACCACCACATCCCACTATGGAACAGGATGACCTGCTCCTTAATCACCACACTCTAATGCATCAGAAAAAAAGCTGCGTGATCACAGTGAACTTCAATTTGAGTGACACATGCTGGAGGTCTCATGCTGCCAATACTAAAACATCTTTGGAAAATCTAAACATTATACATGATAATTTCCTAACTCAAAAAGTGTTGTGGGAATTCTATATTAGACCTCGTCTTGACAGATAAAGAGGAACTGAACACAGAACTGAAAATCAGAAGCTAGGAATTGTAAAAAATTGATAAGGGATGCAAAGGGGAACACGGAGAAATCTGTGGCCAGCAGAGTTAAGGACAGTAAGGAATTTTTTAAAGTATATTGGGAACAAAAAGAATCTTAACAATGGTTTCATTGGTCCCTTCTGGCTTTGGAATCTTTGCAATCGTCGAGTCCTGTGGTTTTCAACCTTTCCAGACTCCTGTACCCCTGTCAGGAGTCTGATTTGTTTTGCGCACCCCAAGTTTCACCTCACTTAAAAACTACTTACTTAGAAAATTGGACATAATACAAAAGTGTCATAGCCACTGTTACTGAAAAATTACTTAATTTCTTATGTTTACCATATAATTATAAAATAAATCAATTGGAATATAAATATTGTTCTTACATCTCAGTGTATAGTATATAGAGCAGTATAAACAAGTCATTGGCTGTATGAAAGTTTAGTTTATACTGACTTCGCTAGTGCTTTTTATGTAGCCTGTTGTAAAACTAGGCAAATAGCTAGTTGAGCTGATGTACCCCCTGGAAGACCTCTGCGTACCCAGCCCAACTCTATAGCGTAGCCCAGGCTGTAGTTTGGTCCTGCCCTCTATGGCAAGAGAGAACGACTTTTCTCCATCTTTTTAGGCAGTTTTTGAAGTATTTGAAGGCTACTGTCATGTCCCCCCGTAATCTCCTCTTTTCCAAACTAAACATGCCCAGTTCCTTCGGCCTTTGCTCGTACGGTTTGTATTCCATCCCTTGGATCATCTTTGTCACTCGCCTCTGGATCCTTTCCAGTTTCTCTACATTCTTCCTATACATTGGCGACCCCAACTGGACACCGTTCTCCAGCTGAGGCGTAACCAGCGCCAAATAGAGCGGTGCTATCACCTCCCGTGACTCGCATGCTCTGCCTCTGTTAATGCAACCTAACATTGCATTTGCTTTTTTTGCAGCAGGATCACATTGCTAACTCATGTTCAGGTTGTGATCCATCGCTACGCCCAGATCCTTCTCAGCAGTGCTGCTGCCAAACCAGTTATCCCCCATTCTGTATTTGTGCATTCAGTTTTTCTTCCCCAAGTGTAGCACCTGACATTTGTCTTTGTTGAATTTTGTTTTATTATCTATAGCCCATGTGACCAGGTGCCTGGATGGGCCTCACTGAGAATGCCGCACTCAGGGCAGTCTGCAAGAAATAGGGCAGACACTCCCCAAAAACTGGTGCTTTATTCTGTAGTTTGAGTCCCCAGGCTATTCACCAGTCTTGACGTTCTACCAATCCCAAAGGATCAGACACGCGCCCCAGGTCGGCATGAATCTCAGATCTTACCCAAATATCACACTGTCAGCCAGTCCTGAACAGATGAACTAACAATGTATTAATGAAAGAAGAGTTATTAATGGTTGAGGAATCGTATACATACGAGTGACTTTCAGTGTTCATAGAGCCTGCTCCCAGCAGTGATGTTCTGTCTGCTGGCTTGTAAAAGTCTCTCTGGAATCATCCGAAAAGGTTCGAATCCAAATGCAACTTAGATATAAAGTCTGATAGTATTTCCTTGCATTTTCCAGGATATGTCAAAGATCTTAGTCCTACGGCTTACCCTTTCCCTGTTCAAAGTTCAGCAGACTACAGGTGTGGGATCAGATCCGAGTCTTCTGTTTTACATCGATAATACTAGTCGTTTCTTGCAATATCTTACATCTTTGCTCTTGAGGTTAACTGAACACAGTTGCATACATAATGTAAGGCAATTAAAACAGGAAAGGGAATTAGTATCTACAAGCTAATTTGGTTACATTGTTAAACTTCTAACAGGATATAGGTAAACACAGACAAATACTCTTAGCATCTACCCTTGATTTCTATTACTATAAATGTATGGGTTGGTGATTGCTAGTCTAGTACATCTCTTTGAAAGTCATCTTTTGTCACGGATCCACAGGATCGGGGCCACACCCCAGCTTGTAAACAGTCCTTTGGAGGAACCCCTTCAACGTGCCAGGCACCCTCGGGATCTCACTTTTCCTTCAGGGCAGGCTATGGGGCATCACTGAGCCTCTGGGCTCCAGCCCTCCCGTTTCATCCCGTCAGCTCTGTCCAGCGGCAACCAACCGAAGTAGACTCTTGGTCAGAGACTTTTACACTCTTCAGGGACTAGTGCGCCTCAGCAAGTACTTCCAGTGACACCAGGCAGCCCTTTCAAACCAGAACAGCTGGACTCAGCATGGGGCGTCCTTAGGGTAGCACAGAGAAATGAAGGTTAAGAACAGTCTATCTGGCCAAGCCAGAGCCAAGCTGTGATCAATTCCATTTCAGGCTCTGTCTCTGACCCCTTTGTCAGCCCCAGAGGACAGCAGGCAGCTTCTTCCAGAAGCCCATTCTCTGTCCACGGCCTGTCACATCTCAGTCCTCTGTTCTCAAGCTTAGGTCTCTGCTCAGCTTTCCCCGCTGCGGAGAGGTGAGGGGAAAACCTCCTTCCTCTGGGTCCTTGTTCAGGTCATCGGGGCTTCCCATTGTCCCGTTCAGAGTTTGTATTGATCTGAGTCGCTTTTGGCAGGTTCCAGCCTGTTCCTTAACTCTTTCATTGGAGCCCAGACAGCGAGGTGACACCCACATGTCATGTCCTGTGCTGCCCCTAAGAGCAGACTTAGCCTTGTTTCCCCCACTGGCTGGCAGTGCAGAGGACAGGGAAACTAAGACGCGCACAAGCTTCATACAAACATTACAGAAAATTCCCACTTCATCCCACCTTTCAATCTTTATGATGCTTCGCGTGGTACCCAGGGTGGTGGGGCACTTTGGTACCATCTGCCCGTAGCGTGAGGAAGCCTGCCAGGGGTCAGCTCCCGGACCCCCCAGACACAGGCATCACAGGTACAGCCCCCAGCCCACACAGTAGGTTACCCTGGGAGTGTCCAGCCCTGTTCCACTGGGCATTCTCAACACTCACAGAGCCACTGCTCCCCAAGGAACAGGACACCTCCGGGTCGCCGCTCCGCTTGGTTCGCAACACTCAGACTTGTTTATAGTGAAAACAAGCGAGCGCTGATTTCACAAAGAGCAGAGATTCCAGAAGCAGCAAGTCCAATGAATGGCAATAGGCACAAAGAGATCTCTTGGTCACAGTTTTCTTTTTAATGAGCTAAACCAATGGAGCTCTTTAGGTCTCTCACCCTTGGTCTCCAGTCCTTGAATAATTGTGTGTCTCAGCCAAACTTGTTATCCCAAAGAATTAAATAAGATTAGTTTGACAAGGCCTATTTCCCACAAAACCATGTTGACTGGCATTAATTTATCTTCACAGCTTTTAATTCTTTTTGAATTGAATCTTGTAGCAGCTTTTCCATTATTTGCGTGGGATTGATGTCAGGCTAACTGGCCTATAGGTACCTGTGTCATCACACTTGTCATTTTTAAATATTGCCACAGAGATAGCACTCTTTCGGGCTTCAGAAATTTCCCCAGTATCCCAAGGTCGATTACAAATTGACATCATTGGGCTAGAGATCTCCTCAGGCAGCTCCTTTATGACTCTTGGGTGAAATTTATTAGGGCCTTCTGATTTAAAAATGTGTATTCCCTAGTGGCCTAGTAGATGTTGTCTAATGTTCTCCTAAGTTACTACTGGTCTGGAAAATACTTCAGCATCCTCATGAGTTACAAATACTTCTTGCTTCTTTCTAGATACAGAACAGAAATATTTATTGAACTTTTCTACCTTTTCTGCATCATTATTAAATGTTTTATTGTCTTCATCTAGTAATGGGCCTACATCAATACTGGGATTTCTTTTGTTCCTGATATACTTAAAAAACTCCTTATTGTCCTTAGTCGGCCTAGGCATGGATTTTTTCCCTGATGTCCTTAGCGTCCCTTATCAATTTTCTTCACTTTCTAACATCTAATTTATAGAATCATAGAAATGTAAATTTGGAAGGGACTGGAAGTGGTTGTCTTGTCCAGACCCTTCCACTGACAGGACCAAGTATATCTAGACCATCCCTGACAGGTGTCTGTCTAAGCTGTTCTTAAAAACCTCCAATGATTAGGATTCCACATCTTCCCCTGGAAGCCTATTCGTGATTCATAGATTGAAAAACATCCTATCTCAGTTTAAAAAGAGTCAGTGATGGGAGAATCCACCATGAGCCTTGGTAAATTGTTCCAATTACCTCACTGTAAAAAATGTATGCCTTATTTCCAGTCTTATATTCCAGGGCCTATCCTGATAGTTAGAAAGTTTTTCCTAATATCTAACCTACATCTCCCTTGCTACAGATTAAGCCGGGGTGGGCCAACTTTTTGGCCCGAGGGCCACATCTGGGAATAGAAATTGTATGGCAGGCCATGAATGCTCACAAAGTTGGGGTTGGGATGTGGCAGGGGGTGCGGACTCTGGCTGGGGGTGCGGGCTCTGGGGTGGGGCTGAGGAGTTTGGGGGTAGGGGGGTGCTCCGGGCTGGGACCGAGGGGTTTGGAGGGCGGGAGGGGGCTCTGGGCTGAAACGGGGGAGTAGGGTGCGGGGGGGTGGGAGGCGTAAGGGCTCTGGCTGTGGGTGCAAGCTCTGGGGAGGGGCCAGAAATTAGGAGTTCAGGGTATGGGAGGGGGCTCTGGGCTGGGACGGGGGAGTAGGATGGTGGGGCGGGGTAAGGTCAGCGGCGAACCAGCTGAGCAGCGAACAGCAGAGAAGCAAACAGGAGGAGTTTGCCTGGGGTCTGTCTGAGCGGAGGTACGCTGAGTGCTGCATTAGGGGGACTGCGCTGGTGAGTATCTGAGTGTCTGTTGAGGGGACAGTTTGGCAGTTTGACCGTGTGCTTGATTGTTTGATTGCCTGTTTGAACAGTGTGAATTGGGAGTGCTTTGTTCCAGCTGGGCCTGACTGTCTTATAAAAAGCCAGTCAGTTGCGAACCAGCTGAGCAGCGAACAGGAGGAGTTTGCCTGGGAGTTCGCCTGGAGTGAGCCTGCCGCGGCATCCCTCTTGCAGGTGTCCCTGAGTAGCTTCGGCCACAAGTGAGGAAGCTCTTAGAAGGAAGAGACTATGGATGCTGAGCGATCCGCTGTCGTGACCTGCACAGGATGTGCCATGTTTGTCTTTCTTCCACAGGATAGAAGCGACTTTGTCTGTACAAAGTGCAAGCTGATCTCCATATTGGAGGAGAATATTCAAGGTCTGGAGAAACGACTATCAACCCTGCGTTCCATAAGAGAAAATGAGGAGTTCCTGGATAGACGTCAGGATAGGCTTCAGCGGGCACAGTGTTCTGAGGATTCAGAGCAGGCTATGTAGAGGGGACAGAAGGCCAGTGAGGATAATTGGCGGCATGTGACCTCCAGAAAAGGAAAGAGTTCAAGACAAGTCCATGTACCAGAAACGCCGATTCAGATGAGCAACCGTTTTCATGTTCTCTCCACAGGCACTAGTGCAGAGAGTGGAGTGAATGATGCATCTGAGGGAACAGAGCAGAAGGAGACTCCACCCATTGGAAGGCATGAGATGCACTGTCCTAGGGATGGGGGTTCCACGACCACCACTCCCAAGAGGAGGAGGAGGGTGGTGGTGGTTGGGGACTCTCTCCTCAGGGGGACTGAGTCATCTATCTGCCGCCCTGACCGGGAAAACCGAGAGGTGTGCTGCTTGCCAGGGGCTAGGATTCGTGATGTGACGGAGAGACTGCCGAGACTCATCAAGCCCTCAGATCGCTACCCCTTCCTGCTTCTCCACGTGGGCACCAATGATACTGCCAAGAATGACCTTGAGCGTATTACTGCAGACTACGTGGCTCTGGGAAGAAGGATAAAGGCGTTTGAGGCGCAAGTGGTGTTCTCGTCCATTCTCCCTGTGACAAGAAAAGGCCGGGGTAGAGACCGTCGAGTCGTGGAAGTCAATGAATGGCTATGCAGATGGTGTTGGAGAGAAGGGTTTGGATTCTTTGACCATGGGATGGTGTTCCAAGAAGAAGGAGTGCTAGGCAAAGACGGGCTCCACCTGACGAAGAGCGGGAAGAGCATCTTTGGAAGCAGGCTGGCCAACCTAGTGAGGAGGGCTTTAAACTAGGTTCACCGGGGGAAGGAGACCAAAGCCCTGAGGTAAGTGGGGAAGTGGGATACCGGGAGGAAGCACAAGTAGGTGAGTGCAAGAGGGGAGGGCTCCTGCCCCATCCTGGGACAGCAGGACGATCGGTGAGTTATCTTAAATGCCTATACACAAATGCAAGAAGCCTGGGGAACAAGCAGGGAGAACTGGAAGTCCTGGCACAGTCAAGGAATTATGATGTAATTGCAATAACAGAGACTTGGTGGGATAACTCACATGATTGGAGCACTGTCATGGATGGATATAAACTGTTCAGGAAGGATAGGCAGGGCAGAAAAGGTGGGGGAGTTGCGTTGTATGTAAGAGAGCAGTATGACTGCTCAGGGCTCCAGTATGAAACTGCAGAAAAACCTGAGAGTCTCTGGATTAAATTGAGAAGTGTGAGCAACAAGGGTAATGTCGTGGTGGGAGTCTGCTACAGACCACCAGACCAGGGGGATGAGGTGGACGAGGCTTTCTTCCAGCAACTAACAGAAGTTACTAGATCACAGGCCCTGGTTCTCGTGGGTGACTTTAATCACCCCGATATGTGCTGGGAGATCAATACAGCGGTCCACAGACAATCCAGGAAGTTTTTGGAAAGTGTAGGGGACAATTTCGTGGTGCAAGTGCTGGAGGAACCAACTAGGGGAAAAGCTCTTCTTGACCTGCTGCTCACAAACGGAAGAAATAGTAGAGGAAGCAATAGTGGATGGGAACCTGGGAGGCAGTGACCATGAGATGGTCGAGTTCAGGATCCTGACACAAGGAAGAAAGGAGAGCAGTAGAACAGAGACCCTGGACTTCAGAAAAGCAGACTTTGACTCCCTCAGGGAACTGATGGGCAAGGTCCCCTGGGAGAATAACATGAGGGGGAAAGGAGTCGAGGAAAGCTGGCTGTATTTTAAAGAATCCTTATTGAGGTTGCAGGAACAAAAGATCCCGATGTGTAGAAAGAAAAGTAAATATGGCAGGCGACCAGCTTGGCTTAACAGTGAAATCCTTGCTCGTCTTAAACACAAAAAAGCCGCTTACAAGAAGTGGAAGATTGGACAAATGACTAGGGAGGAGTATAAAAATATTGTTCAGGCATGGAGGAGTGAAATCAGGAAGGCCAAATCACACTTGGAGTTGCAGCTAGCCGGAGATGTTAGGAGTAACAAGAAGGGTTTCTTCAGGTATGTGAGCAACAAGAAGAAAGTCAAGAAAAGTGTGGGCCCCTTGCTGAATGAGGGAGGGAACCTAGTGACAGAGGATGTGGTGAAAGCTAGTGACCTCAATGCTTTTTTTGCCTCTGTCTTCACAGACAAGGTCAGCTCCCAGGCGGCTGCACTCCGCAGCGCGGTATGGGGAGGAGGTGACCGGCCCTCTGTGGAGAGAGAAGTAGTTCAGGACTATTTAGAAAAGCTGGAAGAGCACAAGTCCATGGGGCCGGATGCACTGCATCCGAGGGTGCTAAAGGAGTTGGCCGATGTGATTGCAGAGCCATTGGCCATTATCTTTGATAAATCATGGCAATCGGGAGGTCCCGGATGACTGGAAAAAAGCTAATGTAGTGCCCATCTTTAAAAAAGGGAAGAAAGAAGATCCGGGGAACTATAGGCCAGTCAGTCTCACCTCAGTCCCTGGAAAAATCATGGAACAGGTCCTCAGGGAATCAATTCTAAACCACTTAAAGGAGGGGAAAGTGATCAGGAACAGTCAGCATGAATTCACCAAGGTCAAGTCATGCCTGACTAACCTAATTGCCTTCTATGATGAGATAACTGGCTCTGTGGATGAGGGGAAAGCAGTGGATGTGCTATTTCTTGACTTTAGCTAAGCTTTTGATACAGTCTCCCACAGTGTTCTTGCCAGCAAGTTCAAGAAGTATGGGCTGGATGAATGGACGGTAAGGTGGATAGAAAACTGGCTGGATGGTCGTGCTCAACGGGTAGTGATCAATGGCTCCATGTCTAGTTGGCAGCTGGTATCAAGTGGAGTGCCCCAAGGGCCGGTGCTGGGGCCAGTTTTGTTCAATATCTTCATCAACGATCTGGAGGATCATAGAATCTCAGGGTTGGAAGGGACCTTAGGAGGTCATCTAGTCCAACCCCCTGCTCAAAGCAGGACCAATCCCCAATTTTTTGCCCCATATCCCCAAATGGCCCCCTCAAGGATTGAACTCACAACCCTGGGTTTAGCTCAAACCACTGAGCTATCCCTCCCCCCCGGACTGCACCCTTAGCAAGTTTGCAGATGACACTAAACTGGGAGGAGTGGTTGATACACTGGAGGGTAGGGATAGGATACAGAGGGACCTAGACAAATTAGAGGATTGGGCCAAAAGAAATATGATGAGGTTCAATAAGGACAAGTGCAGAGTCCTGCACTTAGGACGGAAGAATCCCATGCGCTGCTACAGACTAGGGACCGAATGTCTGGGCAGCGGTTCTGCAGAAAAGGACCTAGGGGTTACAGTGGACGAAAAGCTGAATATGAGTCAACAGTGTGCCCTTGTTGCCAAGAAGGCTAATGGCATTTTGGGTTGTATAAGTAGGGGCATTTCCAGCAGATCGAGGGACGTGATTATTCCCCTCTATTCGGCACTGGTGAGGCCTCATTTGGAGTACTGTGTCCAGTTTGGGGCTCCACACTACAAGAAGGATGTGGATATATTGGAAAGAGTCCAACGGAGGGCAACAAAAATGATTAGGGGGCTGGAGCACATGACTTATGAGGAGAGGCTGAGGGAACTGGGATTGTTTAGCCTGCAGAAGAGAAGAGTGAGGGGGGATTTGATAGCTGCTTTCAACTACCTGAAAGGGGGTTCCAAAGAGGATGGATCTAGACTGTTCTCAGTGGCGGCAGATGACAGAACAAGGAGCAATGGTCTCAAGTTGCAGAGGGGGAGGTTTAGGTTGGATATTAGGAAAAACTTTTTCACTAGTAGGGTGGTGAAGCACTGGAATGGGTTACCTAGGGAGGTGGTGGAATCTCCTTCCTTAGAGGTTTTTAAGGTCAGGCTTGACAAAGCCCTGGCTGGGATGATTTAGTTGGGGTTGGTCCTGCTTTGAGCAGGGTGTTGGACTAGATACCTCCTGAGGTCTCTTCCAACCCTGAGATTCTATGATAAGGGCTCCGGCTGGGGGTGTGGGCTCCGGGGTGGGTCTGGGGATGAGGAGTTTGTGGGCAGGAGGGTGCTCCGGGCTGGGACTGAGGGGTTCAGAGGGTGGGAGGGGGTTCAGGGCTGGGGCAGGGGGTTGGGGCACGGAGAGAGGCTCAGAGGTGCAGGCTCTGGGCGGCACTTACCTCAAGCAGCTCCCAGAAGCAGCGGCATGTCCCCTCTCCGGATCCTACGCGGAGGCGTGGCCAGGCGGTGCTGAACGCTGCCCCGTCTGCAGGCGCCACTCTGCAGCTCCCATTGGCTGCGGTCCCCGGCCAATGGGAGCCGTGGGGGTGGCAGTTGGGGCGGGGACAGTGTGCAGAGCGGAGCCCCCTACGTGTAGGCGCCGGAACGGGGCCATGCTGCTGCTTCCGGGGGCGGCATGGAGCAGCCCCCGACCCTGCTCCCCGTCTGGAGCGCCGGAGCAGGGCAAGCCCCAGTTCCCGCTCCCCAGCGGGAGCTCGAGGGCCGGCTTAAAACGGCTGGTGGGCCGGCCGCGGGCCATAGTTTGCCCACCCCTGGATTAAGCCCGTTACTTCATGTCATGCCTTCAGTGAACATGGAGAACAACTGATCACCGTCGTCTCTTTAACAGCCCTTAACAGATATAAAGACTGTTGTCATGTCCCCCCGCTTATGCTTTTTTTAAGTCTCAAGACTAATCATACCCCATTTTTTAACCTTTCCCCATCGGTCAGATGTTCTAAACCTTTTCTCACTTGTGTTGCTCTTTTATCAACTGTCTCCAATTGTCCATATCTTTCTTAAAGTGTGGCACCCAGAACTGGACACAGTAATCCAGCCAAGGCCTCACCAGTGCCGAGCAGAGTGGGGCATTTACCTTCCATGTCTTATGTACAACACTCCTGTTGTACACCCTGGAACATTCGCCTTTTTCATAACTTCATCAATTTGTTGACTCGTATTCAATTTGTGATCTGCCATAATGCCAGATTCGTTTCAGCTACTACCTAGCCATTTCTTTCCCATGGGGTAGTTCTGCATTTGATTTTTTTCTTTCTAAGTGCTGTACTTTGCACTTGTCTTTATTGAATTTCATCTTGCTGGTTTCAGATCAATTCTCTAATTTCTCAAGGTTGTTTTGAATTCAAATCCTCTTCTCCAAAATGCTTGTGTGACGTTATGAGTGTAATGTAATATCTGATTGAAAGGTGAAACAGGGCCAGAAAGAGTTAATTAACTCACAGACTGACTTGGCCCATGGCCGAACTTTAAAGACTTGTTAGGAAGATATGTAAATAACTAGAGCTAGAGATAGAAGAGTAGATGTTTGCTCAGGTCTTGGGATGTAAGCAAACAAGTCTTGTCTATGGCTGTAGCTTTGATTCAAAGATCAAAGAAGGAATATTAACATTTATGAAGACACTTGAGTGAAATAGTATTATTGTCTGTGTCTCTTTGAAGGTTGTGATAACCTGTGCCTGAACTGTGTAATGGATAAATTATCCTGTGCTAATTGCCATGATGTTTGGGAGAAGGAAAGTTAAGCCTAT
This sequence comes from Chelydra serpentina, assembly GCA_037349315.1. Taxonomy (NCBI): domain Eukaryota; kingdom Metazoa; phylum Chordata; order Testudines; family Chelydridae; genus Chelydra; species Chelydra serpentina. Next base: position 64,592 of record JBAIAC010000566.1, read on the forward strand.
TGTTTTCTCAGGCCAAAAGGCTGCTGGAAATGTATAAAAACCCAGGGACACGATCCTTCATCACGGATCTGCTTTGGGTTTCACCCTGAGGTACTTAAGGAACTAGCTGAAGCAATCTCGGAACTGTTAGAGATGGTCTTTGAGAACTCCTGGAGGAGGGGTGAAGTTCCAGAGGAGTGGAGAAGGGCAAAAGGGGAACAGAGAGGACCCGGAGAATTAACTATAGACCAGTCAACCTAACTGATACCTGGAAAGACATCGGAACAAGCTATTCAGCAACTGACCCTGTAAGCCTCTTCGAGGATAATAAGGTTATAAGGCAAACCAACCTCATTTCCTTCTCTGACAGAGTGACTGACCTAGTGGATGGAGGAATGCTCTAGACGTGATGCATCTTGATTTTTAGCAAGGCTTTTGACACAGTTCCACATGCCATTCTCATAAGCAAACTAGGGAAATGTGGTCTAGATTAAATTACTGTAAAGTGAGTGCACAACGGGTTGCCTTTCCAGGAGTTCTCAAAGACCATCTCTAACAGTTCTGAGATTGCTTCAGTTAGTTCCTTAAGTACCCCAGGGTGAATTTCATCAGGCCCTGCCCACTTGAATACATCTCACTTATCTAAATATTCTTTAACCTGTTCCTTCCCTATTCTGGCTTCCGTTCCTCCCCCTTGTTGTTAATTGCGTTGAGTATTTTTAGTGAAGGCTGAAGCAAAGTAGGTATTAAGTGTGTCAGCTTTCTTGAAGTTGTTCTTTATTAACTCTCCTTCCCAGCTAAGTAGAGGACCTACAGTTTTCTTTGTCTTTTCTCTTGCACCTAATGTATTTATAGAACCTTGTCTTATTGCCTTTTATATCCCTTTCTAGGTGTAACACATTTTGTTCCTTAGCCTTTCAGATTTTGTCCCTACATGCTTGTGCTGCTCTTTGGTGGTACTCCTTAGCAGTTTGTCCATGTTTCCACTTTTTGTAGAATTCCCTTTCGATTTTCAGGCCATTCAGGAGTTCCTGATGGAGCCATATTGGCCTCTTACTATCTCTCCTATCTTTGCACCTTTAATGTTTTCTCTTTCAGAAACTGCCAGGTCTCCTGAACTCTTTTATCCCTTAGATTTTCTTCCCATTGGACCTCACTTACCAGTTCCCTGAGTTTGTTAATGTCTACTTTTGGAAGTCCATTGTCTGTATTCTGCTACTCTCATGCCTTCCTTTCCTTACAACAATGGTTTTCAACCTTGTCTTGTTTGCGGACCCCTAAAACATTTCAAGTGAGGTGCGGACCCTTTGGAAATCTTAGACATAGTCGGTGGACCCCCAGGGGAAACCACTGCCTTAGAATCATTAAATCCCTCATTTCAGGATCACTTTCACCCACATTGCCTCAGCCGTCAGATTCACAACCAGTTCCTCCCCGATCAGCAGAATCACGTCTGAAATGGCCGTTCCACTGGTTACTTCCTTCACCGGAAACGAAGAGTTGTCTGCAGAACTTCCTGGAGGTTGTGTGTTTTTCCGTGTGACGTTTCCAACAGATGTCTGAGAAGTTCAAGTCCCTCATTACTACCTGGTCTTGTATTTTGGACATTTCTGTTATTCTAAAATGCCTGATCCGCCTCCTTGTCCTGATGAGGTGCTCTATAGTAGACCCCCTACCATGACATCACCCCTCTTTTTTCCCATTTTACCTTCACCCGGAGCCTTTCAGCTGGTCTCCCTCTCCCTGCCTTCTGGACCTCAGAACACGTGACTATATTCTTGGTGTGTAAGGCAACCCCTCCGCCCTTTTCCCTGCCTGGCCGTCCTGTACCCCTGTGTGCCAGGACTCCAGTCAGGAGAGTTATCCCACCAAGGCCCTGGGTGGCCACTCGAGTCATCATTTAGCTTGTGTACTAACACTTCCTGTTTATCCTCCATTCTCCGTGCATGTATGGGCAGACATCTAAGAGGTGGAGCAATTCCCTCTTGTTGCTGCTACATTTGTCTTGTCGTTTTCCATCTCCCTTCCGACCCAGCCAAACACTTATCTCTTTGGTACGGTCAGAGAGAGACTTTTTTATACCTCCCTGGGGTTTTGTCCCCTGCCCCCTGGGAAATTAGTTTAGAGCCCTCTTCACTGAGCTGGCAAGTCGGTGTGCAAAGCTGCTCTTCCCCTTCTTGGTCAGGTGAGCCCCATCTCTTCCCAGCCGCCCTCCTTCCCAGAACAGCACCCTATGGTCAGGGAAGCCAGAGCCTTCTGTCTATACCATCTGTGCAGCCATGCATTCATCTTCAGGACACGCCTGTTCCTGCCGGGGCCCTCACCCTCCACTGGGAGGGTGGACAAGAACACAACCTCTTCCCCCTTGCTCCCAGAGCCCCATCCTCACTGCTGATCTGCTCCCGCTCAGACCTGGCAGTGTCGGAATGATGGGCAAAGGGCAGGTGTCTCGGATGCCTCCAGGGACATCATGTTGTATTGTTTGCTATCGATTTCCTCCTTTTCCATTCATTCTATGCTGCTTTTTGATGTCTAATTGCTACCTTCACTTCCCCACTGAACGGGATGGGCTGTGAGCCAAGTGAACTCTTCTGTGGGGGCATTGTGGCTTTTTGGACATCTAACAACCTCTTCGAGAGCTCCCCATTTCTATTCACGTTCCCTAGGCTTTGGGAACTACCCCTTCTGAGGAGCCAAGTCTTTGTTAATGGTTGGGGCATGTCTCTCTTTGCCCTCCTCGAGTGTAACTGGCTGATGATCCTGGTCCCTAGGCAACTGCCCACTTCCAGGTCAGCGATGGTTTGGCTGTGTCAGAATGCGGTCCGGGATAGAGATTCTGGTGTTGGGTGTTGGAAAATTATCTATCGTTTTTGGAAGATCCAGTTTCTCAAGATCTGAGAAGAGTCCAGAGTGAAGTCTGTGCTCTGCCCTGGGCTGTCTGGTCTGAAGGGGAAGTCATTCTGTCCCCCTGGCATCTACCCTTTGGCAACCACCTGGTGCAGGGTCCAGTTTGCTGCCAGGCAAGTGGAGCTGGGCCTGCAGGACTCTGGTGGGGTCTGCTCCAGTTTGTGACGGGTCCCAGCTCCGCTGTTAAGGCAGCTAAGCGCTGCTGGGTGGGCAGCACTGGGGTTACTGCACTAGCCGAGTGCACATGGCTTCCAGCCCTGTGGCAGGGGGCGCTGGGCCTTGCGGCGGGGCCACTGGCCCTGGCAGCCTTCGAATGGGGCATTGGTGCCGTACACTCCTGCCCAGGCATGTCGGTTGCTAGTCTTCCCCCTTCTCAGCTGGTTCTGTGGGAGCCCCAGGCCCACGGCATCTCTGCTCTCACCTCCGCCAGGGAGCCTCCTTGCCACCCAACTCTGGCAGGCTGGTTCTCTGAGCCAGGACTCCTGGTGGGGAGACCTGGTGACCCTGCCTCTGTGACTGCGGACCCATTGCAGGAGAGAAGTCTAATGCCTCGTTCATCTCCCGTGCCAGGCCCACCGAGCCACCCTCTCCCCAGGGACTGGGAAAGCCCGGCCGTCTGCCAGGTGCCTGCGGCCCTTCCCCTGGGCCGGGTCTTGCTTTTTCCTGACGCTTCTCTCTGGCTGTGGGAGAAGGGAGCCCTTGGCCCCACGTCCTCAGAACGGGGCTCCGTGCGCCAGGGTGGTGCCCCACGATCCCTGCGCTCGGACATACAGCGCCTGGCTGTCGGCAGGAGAAGCTGTTCCCCCCCCGTCCCCACCAGTGAGCTGCCGGGGGTGCACAGACCCCTGACCCCACGCCGCTGTGTCTTGCAGGTGCTGGCTGAGGAGGAGAACGGCGTCCAGGCTGCCTGGGAGTCGGAGGAATCGGATTGCTCAGGGGTCGAAGGGGGTTCTGGTCCAGAGTCCGATGGCTCCAGAGTGCGGGTGGGGCAGGAGCCCGAGGAGCTGGCTAGCCCTGGGGTGCTGGAGCCCGCCAGCTCCAGAGTCTGTGGGGCGCAGGAGGAGGAGGGGAGCTGCTGCAGCGACGAAGGGGAGGACGGCAGCGACGTCTATTTCTATTACACCATCGGCCAGCGCTGGTTTGACTATCTGGAGAGGACCGAGGAGGGCAGCCTCATCCGACACGTGCGGTCAAAGGTACGGGCGCAGGGCGGCCGCCAGCCCGTCGGGGCTGAGCAGGTCCGGGCTGGGGGCTGCCGCGGGGCATCGGCTGATGGCTCCCCCCGAGAACAAGCGAGCCTCCCCCCAGGGCCAGCCCTGCCCCGAGTCTCTGTGCCGCCTGAGGAGGGCTCAGCACCTGACCAGAGCAGAGATTAAACCTGGATTTCCCCACCACCTGAGAGCGGAACAAGGAGCCCTGCAGGGCAGGGCCAGCTCTGGGTTGGGGGTCCTGGGTCTGTCTGCAGGGGGATGGGTGTGGTACAGGGTCTGTCGGGGGATGGCGGCATATGGGGGGGGGGTCTGTCTCTCGGGGTGGGGGTTGTACGGGGTGTCTGATGGGGGTCTGTCTCTCGGGTGGTACAGGGTGTGTCGGGGGCAGCACAGGGTCAGTCTGTTGGGGGTGGCACGGGGTCTGTGGGTCGGGGGCAGTACGGGGTCTGTGGGTGGGGGGGTGGCACGGGGATCTGTTTGTTGGGGGGGTGGCACAGGGTCGGTCGGACTGTGGAGGGGGAGTACAGGGTCTGTGGGTGGCGGGGTGGCATAGGGGTCTGTCTGTGGGGGGCAGTACGGGGTCTGTGGGTGGGTGTGGCACGGGGTCGGTCGGACTGTCTCTTTCATCTGTGGGTGGTACAGAGTCTCTGGGGGTGGTGCAGGGTCTCTGCCTGGGGGCGGTACGGGGTCTCTCTCTGCCTGGGGGCGGTACGGGGTCTCTCTCTGCCTGGGGGCGGTACGGGGTCTCTGGGGGTGGTACGGGGTCTCTGTCTATTTGGGGGTGGTACGGGGTCTCTCTCTGCCTGGGGGCGGTACGGGATCTCTGTCTATTTGGGGGTGGTACGGGGTCTCTCTCTGCCTGGGGATGGTACGGGGTGTCTGGGGGCGGTACGGGGTCTCTCTCTGCCTGGGGGCGGTACGGGGTCTCTCTCTGCCTGGGGGTGGTACGGGGTCTCTCTCTGTCTATTTGGGGGTGGTACGGGGTGTCTGGGGGCGGTACGGGGTGTCTGGGGGCGGTACGGGGTGTCTGGGGGCGGTACGGGGTGTCTGGGGGCGGTACAGGGTCTCTCTCTGTCTGGGGGTGGTACGGGGTCTCTGTCTATTTGGGGGTGGTACGGGGTCTCTGTCTATTTGGGGGCGGTACGGGGTCTCTCTCTGCCTGGGGGCGGTACGGGGTCTCTTTCTGGGGGTGGTACGGGGTCTCTGGGGGTGGTACGGGGTCTCTCTCTGCCTGGGGGCGGTACGGGGTCTCTCTCTGCCTGGGGGTGGTAAGGAGTCTCTGGGGGCGGTACGGGGTCTCTGGGGGCGGTACGGGGTCTCTCTCTGCCTGGGGGCGGTACGGGGTCTCTCTCTGCCTGGGGGCGGTACGGGGTCTCTGGGGGCGGTACGGGGTCTCTCTCTGTCTGGGGGCGGTACGGGGTCTCTGGGGGTGGTATATGGTGTCTGGGGGCGGTACGGGGTCTCTCTCTGCCTGGGGGCGGTACGGGGTCTCTGTCTGGGGGTGGTATGAGGTCTCTGGGGGTGGTACAGGGTGTCTGGGGGCGGTACGGGGTCTCTCTCTGCCTGGGGGCGGTACGGGGTCTCTAGGGGCGGGACGGGGTCTCTGGGGGCGGTACGGGGTCTCTCTCTGCCTGGGGGCGGTACGGGGTCTCTCTCTGCCTGGGGGCGGTACGGGGTCTCTCTCTGTCTGGGGTTGGTACGGGGTCTCTGGGGGTGGTATATGGTGTCTGGGGGCGGTACGGGGTCTCTCTCTGCCTGGGTGCGGTACGGGGTCTCTCTCTGCCTGGGGGCGGTACGGGGTCTCTCTCTGCCTGGGGGCGGTACGGGGTCTCTCTCTGCCTGGGGGCGGTACGGGGTCTCTGGGGGCGGTACGGGGTCTCTCTCTGTCTGGGGTTGGTACGGGGTCTCTGGGGGTGGTATATGGTGTCTGGGGGCGGTACGGGGTCTCTGTCTGGGGGTGGTATGGGGTCTCTGTCTGGGGGTGGTATGAGGTCTCTGGGGGTGGTACAGGGTGTCTGGGGGCGGTACGGGGTCTCTCTCTGCCTGGGGGCGGTACGGGGTCTCTCTCTATTTGGGGGCGGTACGGGGTCTCTGGGGGCGGTACGGGGTCTCTGGGGGCGGTACGGGGTCTCTGGGGGCGGTACGGGGTCTCTGGGGGCGGTACCGGGTCTCTGGGGGCGGTACGGGGTCTCTGGGGGTGGTATATGGTGTCTGGGGTCGGTATGGGGTCTCTCTCTGCCTGGGGGCGGTACGGGGTCTCTGGGGGCGGTACGGGGTCTCTCTCTGTCTGGGGTTGGTACGGGGTCTCTGGGGGTGGTATATGGTGTCTGGGGGCGGTACGGGGTCTCTCTCTGCCTGGGGGCGGTACGGGGTCTCTGGGTGTGGTACGGGGTCTCTCTCTGTCTGGGGGTGGTATGGGGTCTCTGGGGGTGGTACAGGGTGTCTGGGGGCGGTACGGGGTCTCTCTCTGCCTGGGGGCGGTACGGGGTCTCTCTCTGCCTGGGGGCGGTACGGGGTCTCTCTCTGCCTGGAGCGGAGCAGTTCTCTGATCTTGGTGTAGGGGCTGCTCTGGGACGTTGCCTTGGGGGCTAGCGCGCTGGGAAGCTCCAGCCCGGAGGGGTGCTGCGTGGGGTGTCTCCTCCCTGTGGGGCCGGGCTTGGGGCCCAGCCTCCTGTTCTGCCGGGGGTCCCCTGAGTCAGGCTCCGGCTGCTCCTCTGCAGGGAGCTGGCCGTCGAGCTGCCTTTGGCCTCCCTAGTGATCCCTGCCCCTCCCCCGGGGACTCCCCTAGTCCCTGGGGGCGCGGTGCTGCTGGTCCCCCTGGCCTCACTCCCCCCCGGTCTGCTTGCAGATGAAGCGGAAGTCGGAGAACGGCCTGGACAACAGGGCCCTGTCCCCTGGCAAGAAGCTGTGCAAGGGCTCCGAATACAACAGGTGAGCGTTGGGCTGTCTGGGGCAGGCAGGAAATGGGGTCACCACCTACCCACCCCCCCAATCAGGCTGCGCTGGCTCGCGGCCCCCAGGGGGCTCGGCTGGGCGAAGGGGAACTGGCCGGGCTGGGGGGTGTGGGGCGGGGGGGCTGTGGGTAGTGGGGGATGGATGCAGTTGGTTCTTGGGGTGGGGGAGCCTGGCAAGTGGGGGATCAGGTGGCTGGGGGTTGGCTCTTGGCAATGGGGGGTGTCTAGAGAAGGCCCCCGATGCTGCTGTGTCTCCCCTGACGGGTCTCTCCATGGTGCCGGCCCCAGGACGCTGGGCCCCTGCGTTCCCAGCCCCACCACCACCTTTGGGGACCTGCGGAACGGCAAGCCGGGCCAGGGCCGCCGGCGCCGCATCCCCTCGGTCGCCCCGCCCCCGGAGCTGCAGGACTGGCTCCGCACCTTTCAGGTAGGGGACCAGCTCCTCCCCATCACCGGCCCAATGGGCCTCCAGTGTCACTCACCCGCCGGGAACAGACAGGGGAAGTGTGCAGTGGGGTGATGGAGCCGCGGGGGGAGGGAGGCTGGGCTGGGACTTGGGGGCAAGGGTAGCTTGAGGGGGGACAGTAGGGGGAGGGGTGGCTGGGACTGGGGGAGGGGCAGCTGGGCGGGGGGCTGGGACCGGGGGAGGGTGTAGCTCGAGGGGGGGCAGTGGCGGGAGGGGGGGCTGGGACCGAGAGAGAGGGTGCCTTGAGGGGGGGGCAGTGGGGGGAGGGGCAGCTGGGACCGGGGGAGGGGGTAGCTCGAGGGGAGACCTGGTGGGAGGGGGCGGCTGGGACCGAGGGAGGGGGGGCAGTGGCGGGAGGGGCGGCTGGGCAGGGGGCACTGGCGGGAGGGGCGGTTGGGACCGGGGGGCACTGGCGGGGGCAGTGGCGGGAGGGGCGCCCTGACGGGAGGGGGGCTGGGCGGGGGGCACTGGCGGGAGGGGCGGTTGGGACCGGGGGGCAGTGGCGGGAGGGGGGGCTGGCGGGAGGGGGGCTGGGCGGGGGGCTGGGCGGGGGGCACTGGCGGGAGGGGCGGGGGGCAGTGGTGGGAGGAGGGGCTGGGCGGGGGGCCCTGGTGGGAGGGGTGGGGGGCACTGGCGGGAGGGGCGGTTGGGACCGGGGGGCGCTGGCGGAAGGGGCAGTTGGGGGGCTGGGCGGGGGGCCCTGGTGGGAGGGGTGGGGGGCGCTGGCGGGAGGGGGGCTGGGTGGGGGGCGCTGGCGGGAGGGGGGCTGGGCGGGGGGCTGTGTGGGGGGCGCTGGTGGGAGGGGTGGGGGGCGCTGGCGGGAGGCGCTGGCGGGAGGGGGGCTGGGTGGGGGGCGCTGGCGGGCGGGGGGCGCTGGCGGGAGGGGGGCTGGGCGGGGGGCTGGGTGGGGGGCGCTGGCGGGCGGGGGGCTGGGTGGGGGGCGCTGGCGGGAGGGGGGCTGGGCGGGGGGCTGGGTGGGGGGCGCTGGGTGGGGGGCGCTGGCGGGAGGGGGGCTGGGCGGGGGGCTGGGTGGGGGGCGCTGGTGGGCGGGGGGCTGGGTGGGGGGCGCTGGCGTGGGGGGCGCTGGCGGGAGGGGGGGCGCCCGGCCCCGGCGCACAGGCCTGGCCACGCTCGCGCTCTCCCCCCGCCAGAGGTGGAGCGGCCCGGAGAAGCTGCTGGCGCTGGACGAGCTCATCGACCGCTGCGAGCCCTCGCAGATCAAGTACATGATGCAGGTGATTGAGCCGCAGTTCCAGAGAGACTTCATCTCCCTGCTGCCCAAGGAGGTGAGTGGGGCGAGGGGGGGGCCAGCCTGGGGGCCGAGCAGGAGCCACTGGCCCTGGGGGGGGCCTTGGCCCCTGACCCGCCGGCCCTGGGGGGGCCTTGGCCCCTGACCCGCCCCTGACCCGCCCCCTCTGTGCAGCTGGCGCTCTACGTCCTGTCCTTCCTGGAGCCCCGGGACCTGCTCCGCGCCGCCCAGACCTGCCGCTACTGGAGGGTCCTGGCTGAGGACAACCTGCTGTGGAGGGAGAAGTGCAGGGAGGAAGGTAGGAGCCCCGCCCCCTGCCAGACTCCTCTCCCTGGGCCCTTCAGGCTCCTGGCCCCCACTCCTGCAGGAGCTCCCCTGGCCTGGCCTGGCCTGGCCTGGCCTGGCCTGGCCCCTGCTGCCGCCGCCGCCGCCTGCCCTGGCTCCCTGGGGCCCAGGGCGCCCTGGCCCCCACCTGAGAGGGCAGCGCAGCCCCGGGGAGTCCTGTGCCCCACATCTCACTGCCTTCCCCTGCCACAGGCATTGAGGAGCCCCTGAACCTGCGGAAGCGGCGCCTGCTGAGTCCCGGCTTCATGTACAGCCCCTGGAAATTCGCCTTCATGCGGCAGCACAAAATCGACATGAACTGGCGCAGCGGAGACCTCCGAGCTCCCAAGGTGGGTGGGCGTGAGCCATCCCCCCGCAGTGCCCCCTGCCAATGGGCAGGATGAACTAGGATCTGTGCGGGGGAGCGAAAGCAGCCCATGGCCAGGAACAACAGGCTGCAATCTAAGTACCTGGGGCGGAAATGGAATGGCGCGCCGGTCTAGGCCCGTGACTGGCTGGAGCTGCTCACTGCTGGTGGTGCCGCAGGCCGGAGAGAAGTCTTCGAGGAGTAGCTCGGTGCCGTCTGTCAGCAGAGCACACGCCCAGTGGGGGAAGGACTGGCTGGCTGGCAGTG